>CM075468.1:6475000-6715000 GCA_037950665.1 Hypophthalmichthys nobilis | reverse complement strand
AGATCTTTTGAACATTTTAAAGATTAACAGGGAATACACAAACCATATGTTACCTCTCAAAAGTTTTGGAAAAAAATGGATACTTTTATTCAGCAAGGAGGCATTAAATTCATCAAAAGTAACGACATTTATAGTGTTGAAAAAAAAAATCTATTTCGAAATAAAAGTTTTTTCTTTAAGAATCCTGAAAAAAGCATCACCATTTCCACAAAAATATGAAGCAGCACAACTGTTTTCAAACTTAATAATAATAAGAAATGTTTCTTGAGCAGCAAATCAGCATATTAGAATGATTTCTGAAGGATCATGTGACACTGAAGACTGGAGTAATGATGCTGAAAATTCAGCTTTGCATCACAGCAATAAATTACAATTTAAAATACATTAAAATAGAAAACAGTTATTTTAAATTGTAATATTTTATCTAATATTTTACTGTATTTTTGATTAAATAAATGTAGCCTTGGTGCGCATATGAGACTTCTTTCAAAAGCATTAAAAAATCGTACCAACCCCAAACTTTTGAACGACAGTGTATTTGTTTTATTGAAAATTAAACTAGGCTAATTTTTTATGTAATATGTTAAGAGCTTCTGTTAATTCTGATTTCCTAAAGAGCCATTTCTGATGATTGAAATGAGACGTAAATAATAATGAATTATCATTAATGTTTGTGCATTTGATTTATATTTCAGGTGGTCCAACAAGCATATCACTGGACATAAGACCAGCAACTCTCCTTAAGAATGGAACATTATATGTCAATAAAAGTTCAGATGTGTATTTTAATTGCTCCAGTGTGTCTCGTCCCTCACAAAACTTGACATGGACAGCTGAAAATTTGGCGCAGGATAATCATAACAAGGCGTCTGGGAGCGAATCAAGCCTTGAGTTCTTCATAAGCAGAATCCAGCCACAAGATCAAGGGATGTACACCTGTACATCCCAGAATACACTATCCATGACAACTGTGAATAAGAGCCAGGAACTCCTTGTATACTGTAAGTTTTTGAAATGTGCTCTCATAAGTGTTTTTTTTTTTGTGGCAACTGGAGTTAGTTTTTGTTGTATTTGCTTGTTTAGGGTTACCTTGAGAATGTTAAAATCATTTCAGGAGTCATTTCCTGTATATAATTTGTTTTGTTTGTTAGATTTGTGATATATAGGCTGTAATTGTCTCTAATGCCTTTTTCAGATGCTCCAGAGAGGCATCCGGAGTGCAGTTGGGAGGTGGCAAAGGAGCCATCAGATGTCTTGCTCATATGTACCTGGAGTGAAGGTTACCCTGCGCCCACTCTGAGCTGGCACGAGGTCCTTGAAGAATCTGTAATAGCCAAGGGTCCCACGATCAACTCCACATCCCAGGGGACAGAACGCTTGGAGATCCATGTGAATAGGTTTATATTGCACGAAAAAGAGGAAGTGAAGTGTACTGGACATCACGTGACTGGAGTGGAGAAATCCTGCTCTATTAACCTCAGTAAGACCATTTTTTTTTTACAGTACTGCAGTAATGAGAATCATTGAATGCATAATTTTATTTATATGACCCAGATTATATGCAAAATATGACCCAGATATGTTTTCATGAGATTTGCCTACCTTTCCTGTGTATTATTTTACCTTTCACAGTGTGTTGACTGTAACATGAACTTCATGTCAGCAGTGGTGCTGCTATCATTGTTATATTCTTTGAGAAGCAAAAACATTTTGGTGGAAAACTTAAATATTGAAGATAGTGCCTTTTTTAAAATTTGCATTTCCTTTTACATACACAAACATTCAAATTTTGGGGAGTATTCAGTAAGATTTTTTTTTTTTTTTTGAAAGAAAAAAAAAGACTTTTATTTATTAATAAGGACACTCTTCATTGATCAAAAGTGACAGTACAGACATTTATAATGTTACAAAAGATTTCTGTTTCAAATAAAAGCTGTTCTTTTGCACTTTTATTAATCAAAAAATCCTGAAAGAAAGGTATAATAAAAAAAATAAATAAATTACATTTTATAATATATTAAAATAGAAAATTGTTTTATTTTAATTGCAATAACATTTCACAATATTACTGTTTTTACTGCATTTTTGATCAAATAAATGCAGCCTCATTGAGCATAAAAGACTTTTTTCAAAAAATATTAAAAATTTTACTGACCTCAGACTTTTAAACCCTTTTAAACATTTTTCTTATATGCACTATCATCCCAGGTTTTACTTAAAAGTCAAATTGCAATTTGTTTGAGTGGGCTGAAAAAAATGTCCAAAAAATCTTTAAAATGTTTAAAATAAAAAATCTTTAAAATAAAAAATTTGTCATCATTCATGTCATTCCAAACCCTTAAGACTTTTGTTCATCTTTAGAACACAAATGAAAATATTTTTAATAAAATCTGAGCGATTTATGTATCTCCATAGACAGCTACACAAAAAGTTTATAAAGAGATGGTAAAACTAATCCATATGAATTGAGCGGTTTAGTCCAAATTTTCTGAAGAGACTCGATCTCTTTATATGCTGAACAGACTGAATTTAGGCTTTTATTCACATATAAACATTCAATTCATCAAGCTCAAGCATGTTTGCTTGACGTGCGAGAACCAGTGAGGTTCATTCTCGTGTTACACCGCATGTTTGAGCTTCCGCAATAACCAGTGAGGTTTGTTCTCATATGTCAAGCAAGTACGGTTGAGCTTCTGTTTATGTTCGCTGTGAATAAAAGCCTAAATTCAATCTGATCATCATATGAAGCAATGGTGTCTCTTCAGAAAATTTGGACTAAACCGCTCAATTCATATGGATTAGTTTTACGATCTCTTTATGAACTTTTTGAAGCGTCAAAGTGTCAGTTGTGTAGTTGTCTATGGAGGGACAGAAATCTCTCAGATTACATTAAAAAGATCTTTATTTGTGTTCCGTAGATAAACGAAAGTCTTGTAAATTTGGAACGACATGACAGTGAGTAGTTAATGACAGATTTTTCATTTTTGGACAAAATATCCCTTTAAAACAGTAGACCTAAGTGCAATTCCATTTGGTACCACTAGTGTTTCTTGATCTTTAAACATTCCGAGAGTAATACGGCTTGTGTTTTTGCTTATCGTCTTCTTTTTCCATTGCATTTCCATCTGAATTAAAACCGTTATATTTGATGTGTCTTCTAGAGATGCCGTTTCCAACTGGAGACCCCTTGGTAACCGCTCTGGAGGGCAGTAATATCACCCTCAGCTGTACTGAGATCAGCTCTCTCCCATCAGCTGAGACTGTCTGGAAGAAAATGGACGAAGTCATCAACAACACTTCTAAATATAAAGTGTCCAGAAATGGACCCACATACAAACTCACTATAATCAATGTAACAAAGGACGATGAAGGGGTCTACTACTGCTACAGTGAAAACCCTCTTGGTGCAAGAGAGCTGGAAGTGGTTCTAACTGTGAAGAGTAAGTTACCAACTTGAATGTTTCTCCATACTTTTATATTTTTTATAATAAATATCCTAGTATACTTTTATCCTAGTTAAAACATGTCCAGATCACATTTGAATAAAAAAAATGAATAAAGGCTAATGAAATGAAAACATTGTCACGGTGCATCTTAATAGTCCTTAAAACAGGCTCTATTTTCTATAAGAAAAATATAATTTCTTATTTCTTACAAAAATGACCCAGACATGTTCTTGTCAGGATTTGTTAGGTTAATGCAGATGCATGATGATTTCAGTTGTTTAAGAATGAAACGCATACTTTAAATCATACATCAGAGCTCAGATCCGGAGATATAAAAAATACTAGTGATGCTAAAGCTATGACAGCTGTGCATGAATGTGACCAGGCAAGATTTTTCTGACAATACCTCTCCCTTTTTACCCTTTTACAAAACAAAGTATCACAAAACATCCCCCATGTAAATTTCTTTCCTTTTTATGAAAAGAAGTTTCAGGCCATGTACAGTTTGACAGCGTTTAATCTTTATTCTCAGCCACTGCAGGTAATGGAGGGGTCATAGTTGGCATCTTTGTCTCCATTTTGGTAATGATGATAGGAATCACTGTCGGTGTGACCGTATATACGAAGCGTGATAGAATTTGCATTGGTAAGTAGTTTTGCATACTGTATACCTAAATAAAACTGCTTTGATGAAAATTTTTCATATAAATGTTTTTTCTTTTATTATTCTTCAGGTTTAGGATTTAGGTAAGTATGACCACAGAAAATTACTGCAAAACATTACAGCTGATTAATAATCATAGTAATTACAGCAGTGTTCCAAAATATAAGTTTAGTGTTTTCCCACATATAACATGTGCCTATAAGGATATGTAAAGCTGAGGCATTATAATATTTTTTGTAGTCATTTAGATGATGACAGAGGGGATGTACTGAGTTTAGTGGACTCAGACGAAGAGGAAATTTTCCATGATTCTGTTCCACAACTCCCTCCGCTGACAAACGGACATGCAACCACACTCGTAGAGATTCACAGAATCCCATACAGTAAGTCAATGGCTTCCTGAATATTGTTCAGACTTTTGTGTTTAACGGGTCTGTTGTGTTTAAAAATTAAATTAATTTACACTGTTAAAGGGATAGTTCACCCAAAAATGAAAATTATCCCATAATAAAAGCGTATCCATTCATTATAAAAGTCATCCATACAGCTCCAGGGGGTTAATAAAGGCCTTCTGAAGTGAAATGATGCATTTTTGTAAGAAAAATAGCCATATTTATAACTTTATAAACTATAATCACTGGCTTCCTGTAACGTCCGTACCCGAGTCGAGTTCCGGCCGAAGAGTGAGCTCTGACCCGACGCATGACGTAGGATGTTGTAGTAGCGTAAGCTTGGGTGAGAGTAGACACCTCTCGCGGTTCAAACAAATAGGGCTGGGCAACAAACTCAAGCTCTCTGACATTTCCCTTTTAAAATTTCTATTTATAATCGGGGACTGAATGGCAAATTTATGACCATGTTTCAGCGGTAAATAGTGGAGAATCATCCGCATACAGATGATAGTGAATCCCAAATTTCTCAAAAATATAACCTAGTGGGAACAAATAATAGGAAAATAAAATAAAAATTGGTCCCAGGATAGAACCCTGCGGAACCCCACACACAAGAGGGGCAACAGTAGAACAATAATCTCTTAAACTGACAGAAAAGGTCATATCTTTCAAATAGGAAGAGAACCATTTCAGGGCTAAGCCCTGAATCCCGACCTGATCCCTAAGATGATCAATCAGAATATTATGATCAACTGTATCAAATGCTGTGGTAAGATCTAACAGAAGTAGAACAACACAGCTTCCAGAATCAAGGCCTTTTAGTATGTCAATAGAAACCCCCAAAAGAGCAGACTCTGTACTATGGCCAACTCAAAACCTGATTGGAATCTATCTAAAATTTTATTCCTTATTAAAAAATCATTAAGCTGTGCGCATATGGGGTGAAATGGGGCGAAAACTACTCATGTCAAAGGGTCTAAACCGTTTTTTTTTTTTTTTTTTTTTTTTAAGAAGGGGCTGAATAACTGCATGCTTAAAACTAGCCGTGACAACACCAGATGACAAACTAATATTCATAACAGACAAAATACTTTGACCAATGGAATCAAGTACCTGCTTAAACAGAGAAGAAGGAATCACTTCACCAGGAAACCTGGTAGGCTTCATCCCACAGTGCATCCTGGTCCATCACAATGGCATCAGGACACACTGTGGTATGACGACAAGCTGGTGGAGGGAGTGTGACGCTTTGGGCAATGTTCTGCTGGGAAACCATGGGTCCGGCCATTCATGTAGACATAATTTTGACACGTGCCACCTATCTAAACACCGTTGCAGACCAGAAAGAATCAATTCTGAACTGCCGAAACGAGTCATCAGCAATTCCAGTCTCACATCTTTAACATATCTATGTAGGTTTGTAACAAATTTGCATAATGCCTTCCTATGGTCTTCATTGGCTGCCCACGAACAATGTCTACTTAGTACTTTGACCCGCCCTCAAACACTATAGTTGTAGCTGAGGCCTGGAAGAGTTTGGTTTGTGTTATCGACATATCGAGAAGATGCTGTTTTCTGTGCTGTGAAGCAAATCCACATTGCGTTCACTTCCAAAGGATGAAGACTTGTGATCGAATTGATATGGTACTGTAAAACGGACACAATTGTTACTGTTTATATCAGTTAGTGTACAAGTGCTGAGGAAGCCTCCAGAGCTGAAATTCAGATATGGTAAAGGGCGTTTCGTTTCCAACATGCACTGTAAGCGGTAGACCAATCACAACAGACTGGGCCATCTGACCAATCAGAGCAGAGTAGGCTCTCGGAAACGAGGGGCTTAGAGAAACTGAATCCTTTATCGATACGTTTCTGACACTGTGAGAAATTAGGAAATGTGCAATGTATATTATGAGAAAATTATTATTTTTTTGACCTTGGATGCATGTAAACCTACTGTAGGAGACCTCTAAAACAAAATTAGGAGTCTTTAAAATGGCAAAATAGGGGCATTTTAACTTTTTGTTTGTAATTGCGTATCAAAGTCATTAAAAAAATCAGCATAAAATTCCCATAGAGAATATATTCTCTATAGTTATTATAAGCTCTAAAATATGTTCGACATTGATGATGAATATTATTTATATTTTTTGTACTTTCTGATTTGCTGAAACAAGTCTATATGTTTATTTTATAGGTGATCGTGACGATAATGCAGACAGTACGGAACACTCCGATCAAACTCATCCAGATCAAACAGAAGCAGAACATCAGTCAGCAGACTGACCAATTTAAATATACAGAAAATCATTTCTCCAAAATTGTGAACTGTATTAAATTATTTGTTTTTTGTGTGATATTATGCTTGTATAATAATTTAGCGATCTGTGTAAATAACTTCAAATTTTAAAGAGGCCCTGTCTTTATTTTCAGTATTAGTTTTTAATACACTGGCCTCAAATAGTGATATTAAATCTTTTACTTCTTCATACTACAGTATGTCAGTGAACTGTTACAGAATGCTATTGTTAATGAATTGGTTTTGAATGATTGCTTTCCATAAAATTTTTTGGTGAATATGTAAGGGTCATATTTCATGGCAAAATAATAATAATAAAAAAGTAAGTAATTATTGGAAGTCTATTTTAATTTAGTTTACATTGTGAAATTATTTTCATTGGAATTAAGCACATTTCCCCTCAATTCACATTACTGTAAAACATCCAGATATTTTACTTTTGTTTTTTTTTCATTCTCATTTTACCAATGGTGATTTCTTATCAGATTGTAATACAGTAATGACATCATCCTATATATATATATAAGCTTAAATTTGAAGGCAGTACAACAAATACTACCATTATGTATAAATACAATTTAAATAATCTCTTTTTTTATATTATAATTATTCGAATGTGCTTAACTGATTCATCCATTTAATTTCAGTAATGTATAAAAGAATACTTAAGTGAACTAGCTTTTATGTAATGCTGTATAGCATAACAGATTTATACAAAGCACATGATACATGCATATGATGACAGTGTTGTATTTGGCAGCAGTAAGCATAAAACACGCCTTAACCCTGTAAATATGTAGTAGGGACACACCTATAGTGCTCAGAATTATGCACGATCGACAATGGAGTCACGTGGTTCGCCCACAGTCAAATGAATGCCTGTATAGAGGTGAGGTGGCGACGGGTGAGGTGATGTGATAAGAAGATGTGCACTTCGTTTCGAGGTTGTATTGTCGAAGGTATGATGATTCATTTAATTTAGATGGTGTATAATAATGTGAATTTGGTATATAAGGAAAATACCCTTTTATATTAGTAGTAAATGAGTAGTTCCGGATATGCGCAGCTTGTCTTTGTGAGTGACAGGTCTGTTTAATTGTGACAGAACCGCATGATCTGATCGCGGAGCTGAAACCCACTCATCACCCGCGTCTGTACGGCACCGCCGGCTGCGAGACATGGAGCGTCCGCTTCTCCCCGGACGGATCTTATTTTGCCTGGTCGATGGGCTACGGCATCGTCAAACTCCTATCCTGGCCGCTGACATCCAAAGAGTGCGTCTGAATTCACTACATAACACGAGTTTAATAAGTAATTTATATGCCTTTATGTAACACCATAATAAATTTCCACTATCAAGCTGTAGCTAACAAAAATATCTGGTACTGCAATTTTTGGACACGTACCATGCTAATATAACCATAAAACATCTTCGTTACTTTAAATCATATATATATATATATATATATATATATATATATATATATATATATATATATATAATATAACTGAAGATATAAAATAAACTAATTAATAAAAACTATAATAGTATATCAGTGATATTAAAATAAGACTGATGTGAATACAGTAACCATACAGTACCATGGTATATATCATATATATTATATTAATTAACTGAAAAATTTATTTTATGTATCAAAGTGTTTAATTTATTTATTTATTGACAATATTATTTTACTACAGTCATAAAAAATGCCACATTATTAATTCCATGTTACCATAGTCATTACAAAAAAACGTACCATGATTATGTAATGACATTTTTTTGCCATATGGTACATGAAAGTACTAATTCAGTACCATGGTGTACAGTATATACATCTTTTGATACTGTACCATGGTACCATCACAGTACTTTTTTGAACATAAAGTGACAGGATAATGTGGAAGGCTGTTCCAAGAACAGTGAAGGAACAATGATGGATGCTGATCCATAACATCTCCTACTTGGATGTAGAGCACAGCTGAAACTTCTGCTCTGTATTAACAGTAGTGCTGAAGCTGGATGCAGTGAAGAGAAGACGCTTAACTGCAGGCAGATGGTGTGGGCACTGGCGTTTGGACCTTGCCAGTCTATTTGTGTGGATGTTTTACATCAGAACGGACGTGACCATGAACTACTGCTGGCCACTGGTCTGAACAACGGCGCAATCCAAGTGTGGGTCGTCTCAACTGGTAAGACTGAACTCTGAGTCTGCACTCATCATCAAGAACTCACATTGGTCTAAATATTAACAGGATGGTGGTACACGACCTGAAGCACATGGAGTATAAGATTATAATATGTTAGTAAATCCTACTTCTGTCTTCAGGAAATCTGCGGTTTACTCTAACCGGACATGAGGCTCCTGTCAGGGATTTGGTCTTCACTCCAAATGGAAGTCTCACGCTTGTATCGGCCTCCCGAGACAAAACTTTAAGGATATGGGACTTGGCAAAGAAAGGTTAGAGCCTCTGATGTGGAAGAAACTTCTTAGCGATGAGATGAAAATAAGCCTTTATGATCTTTAATCAGGCATGTGCACAAATAGACCCCAAGTGGTGCTCAAGCACCTGTCCTTTAGGTCTCTGATTAGATAAGTGCCCTTTTTGCAAGACTTTTATTTTATTATTTTATTTTATTTTAAAATAATGAATGAGTTCTTGTATTTTGTGTTTATAACATAATAGTTAAGCAATATAACATGAGCAAGAGTGCTATGTTCTCGAATATCAGCACAATTACAAATGTGATATTAATTTTATATAACAGTTCAATAAAGAATAAGTTGATTATATGAATTGACAATTTTTAGACATAACGTTGTCAATTTTGACTGTTTTTACTCTATTTTGATTTTACTCTTTTTTTTTGTTTTTACTCTATTTTGACAAATGTCTGTGCACGCCACAGCCCTGATTGTAATGTTAATATATGCAGGCACCAGTCCCCATGTGCTGCAGGGTCCAAACTACTGGTTGTTCAGATGTTCCATATCACCTGACAGCAGTGTGATCGCCTCGGTTTGCAACCTCGACTCTGTGAGTTTCTTAGTGCAGTGCAGTGTTATTTAAGTATTATTTGTATACAATTGTAGTATTTATTTTGAGTATTTATTGTATATATGTTGAGTTTTTAATTTTTATATTTTCAGTTTTCATTTAAATTTGTTTGTTTTAGTAATTTCGCAGTGTGAAAATTTTAATATATTTTATTTAGCTGTACTTAAACATATTTTATTTCAGTTAGTTGCCAACGTTTCTTATTTTTATGTTTTTAAGCTTAAGTTTCTATATATACTACATAGTCTGAATGTCTTCTTCCCAACAGAAGGTGTATTTGTGGAGCTTGCGGTCCTACACCTTCATGAGACACCTTACATACGACCACGAACGCACCATGGCATCATGTGACTTTTCCCAGGATGGAGCTCTGCTCGCGGTCGGATCGTACCATTCCAGCACAGGCTGGTGGCTGGACCTGTGGGACCCGTACACAGCAGATCACCTGACTAGAGTAGAGTATGTTAGCAAACCAAAATGTTCCTTTCTCATTTTTTTTTTTACAATGAACTTTAATTTTAAAAAAAAAAAGGCATTTGTCTCATTTTTGGAACAGCAATTCCAGAAAATGTCAGCACGGATATCTACTTTTGTGCTACACAGAAAAAAGAGAAAATAATGCTGTTTTAAAATCAGAATTTAAATTTTTGGCTATTTTTTGTAACCATAAAATGGAAGCTCGTTTCCGCCACAGAATAAAAAAAATTAAAAAAATTAAAAAGGTTATTGCAACTTTTAATATGACAGTTCTGACTCTTTTCCTCACAATTGTGAGTTTATATCACACAATTTGGACTTCTTTCTCAGAATTGCAAGTTTCATTGCAATTCAGTAATCGCAATTGCAAGTTTATATAAAAGTAAAGCATTTTTCTCATTTTTGGAACTAAAAAGTTCCAGAAAATGTCAGCATGAGCATCTATATTAGAGTCAGAATTAAAATTTCTTAAAGTAAGAATTTTTTTTTGGTAACCATATAGCTGCTTTTATTCCAAGATTCTACCATGGAATAAAAAAATTAAAATGGTAATTGAAACTTTTTATCTGACATTTCTGACCTTTTTCTTCACAATTACGAATATGACACAATTGACTGACTTTTTTTCCCCCTCAGAATTGAGAGTTTTGCTATGCAAAAAAAGAATTCTGACTTTATTCTGACTTGACTTTTTTTTTTCGAATTGCGAAATATAAACTCGGAACTGCAAGAAAAAAGTCATAGTTGAGATATACAAGCTTGCAATTGTAAGATATAGAGTCTAAATTTTGAGATATAAACTTGCGAATGTGAGGTAAAAGTGCACAATTACCATTTTTATTTTTCACTGTGTGCCGGTGTTGTGTCGAATTCTGACCCCTGCCAAATTATTACCCCCCCAATACTGGTAGATTTAGGACAGGGGTGTCCAAGCTCGGTCCTGGAGGGCCACTGTCCTGCAGAGTTTAGCTCCAACTTGCTTCAACACACCTGCCTGAAAGTTTCTAGTATGCCTAATTAGACCTTGATTAGCTGGTTCCGGTGTGTTTAATTGGGGTTGGAGCTAAACTCTGCAGGACAGTGGCCCTCCAGGACTGAGGCCCCGTATATTTTGTGAAACGATGATGTCATCACCCCACGTGTCGACCCTAGTCAGATGCCGCTAACAGCACAAAACAGCAACAACAATAGCAGTCATGTGGACGTAGATATATCTTGAGACAAGGAAAAAAAAAAGATTGGATTGGGTAAGCTCTGACTTCGTGTGGACGTAGCCTGAGTTTGGACACCCCTGATTTAGGATTAGGTGTGGGGGAGGGGTTAGGATTAGGCAATCAGGTAGCAACTTCAGTGAGGGGGGTAATAATTTGGCAGGGAGTTGAAAGCTTCCATTCCAAAGGCTACTATTACATTAAAATCTGAATGATTTGATGTTTTTGAAAATGTAGACAAAGACAGCATTGTTTTTCATACTTTTCATAATGACGTAAAAATACTGTTTTTTCCAGAGACTGTGAGGTGTGTGCTTACAGAAGTGACAATTTACTGACATCTCTGAGCTTCTCTCCTGTTGGCCTGCTGCTAGCTTTCAAAGACTACAGGTAAGCAGTGAACCATCCATTTGAGATCTGAGATTTTCAGAACTACATTACCAGACGTCATCCTTGTGACCTCACACCTGATCGTCCACTTTCACTGTTGTTATTGGTGACACTGTATTGTCCTGCAGGGCGTTACAGATCTGGGATGTGGAACGAGAAAAACTAGTCGCTGACACCGATCACGGCCGCACTGGTGGTGTGTGCTGTGCTTTCCATCCACACGGGGGCGTCATTGCTACAGGGTAATGCAGATCTATGTTAGAACATCATTTATATTTAGTTTTGGCTCACAAGGTTTACTCTAGAAATGTTAGGGGTTTGTGTAAATTTGCCTATCAGTTATTTTCTGCCTGTGTACTGGAATAAATATTAGGGACCTCTTTATATGCCCCATTTGTTTGTAGGTGCAGAGATGGACAAGTAAAATTCTGGAGAGTTCCTCGTCTTGTTCCAAGCCTTAGGCATCTGTGCCGGGTTGCCCTGAGATTCTCGGTTTCAACCTATCAGGTGGAGGCTCTTCCCTTGCCCAAAAAAATCCTGGAATACCTTACATATAGGGACATTCCAAAGCAAAAGATCATATATTGTAAAGAACACTGCAGTTGACTGAAAACAAGTAATGCTTGTGGGTCAGACTTTGCTTTAGATGTTGCATAATTTTCTAAGATGCCTAATTTCCCCAGACAGTTATGCTTTCAAAACAAAGAGACATTAAATTATGATGCTATACTTGAAATATTTATTTAAAGACTTTTATTTTTTACATAACTACTTTGAAAATGTAGCATTTGTTTTACAAAGAACTAAGACAAGCTTTATTTTAAACATAAAAATAAACATTTAAAAAATACTAGAGGGTTCCGAGCATTGTTTTTTTTTTTTTTGTCAAAACAACATGAAGAAGTAAATAAAACTTCCTCTCATGACATCACGGATATATGTGACAGCCCTTTCATGTGACAAGTGTGAACCAATGGTCTATCCATCACTGACTACTATGTCTCTAACAGCCTGGAAAGCAGCAATCATTGAGCTCAGCTGGATCTTCTCATTGGTTCCCGAGGCCAGACGATACCTTATGGTTAAAAAGGAAAGAACAGAAGTTGAGCTCAAGTACATAATATACAAATATACAACAATAATATGAAATTATATTATATTCATAATATGAATAATGTTATTAGAATTTAGAATGTTTTCTATTTAAATATATTTTAAATGTAATTTATTCCTGTGACCAAAGCTGAATTTTCAGCATCATTACTCCAGTCTTCAGTGTCACATGATCCTTCAGAAATCATTCTAATATGCTGATCTGCTGCTTAAGAAACATTTATTGTGTACAATTGTACAAAATATTTGTGTACATTATTTTTTTTTCAGGATTCTTTGATGAATAGAAAGTTCAAAAGAACAGCATTTATTTGAAATATAATCTTTTGTAACATTATAAATGTCTTTACTGTCACTTTTGATCGATTTAATGCATCCTTGCTGAATAAAAGTATTAATTTCTTTAATTTCTTTTAAAAAAAAATAAAGATTCTTACGGACCCCAAACTGTTGAACGGTAGTGTATAATGTTACAAAAGCTTTGTATTTCAGTTAAATGCTGTTCTTTTGAACTTTCTATTTATCAAGGAATCCTGAAAAAAAAGTACACAACTGTTTTCAACATTGATAATAATCATAAATGTTTCTTGAGCAGCAGATCAGCATATTAGAATGATTTCTGAAGGATCATGTGACACTGAAGACTGGAGTAATGATGCTGAAAATTCAGCTTTGATCACAGGAATAAATTACTTTATAAAATATATTCAAACAGAAAACAGTTATTTTAAATTGTAATAATATTTCACAATATTACTATTTTTACTGTATTTTTAATTAAATAAATGCAGCCTTGGTGAGCAGATGAAACTTCTTTTAAAAACATTAACAATCTTATTGAATCCAAACTTTTGACTGGTAGTGTATATATATATTAATTAATCACATTTTTCTGTAATTAATTGCAATTAATTACACCTAACATTAAAGTTTTTAATATATTAATGTAGAAACAACATAAAGACTGTATATTTTAAATATATGATCTAACAGGTAGGAAATATCCAGAATCAAAGCAGCTATCAAACACTTCAGTCTTTACTGCATAATTTAGATTAATTTTTTCCCCATTTTTATTCAAGATACAAAAGTTATTCAATTAAGAGCAGTGACTGATTTTCTTCTATTTGATTAACATTAATGGCAGACTGTAGCAGGTTTATTAGGCTACTGTCACTTTAAGACCTGCCGTACATGACGTGAATATGCATCCTCTAAGTTCATTTAAAACTTTATTTAACTAGGACCTTGCGAGGATATGCAACAAAATTGGCATTTTAGCACAACTTTGTGTGTTTTTGTCCGTTCAAGCATGAAAGACAACTCAATGCGACTGGCGATCTGTCTGAAGCGGCATTCTGTGCGCAAGAGTCGTGTGTGTCACACAGACAGCGTGCCAGTGCCACTGTGTTCTCTTTTGAGTCTTGCCACGCTTGAATGGATTAAAAGCATTTGCATGAATAAGAGCGTAATCATATAATGTAACGCTAGCTAAAGGATAACGGTAAAAAATGGATGCTTCGTTAATTGCATTAAATATTTTTAATGCGTTAAACTGAAAAAATTAATCGCATGCAGTCTCAAATGACCACTGCATGTTTACATGAATGAAACTGAGTCGAGTTCATGTAGGTAAAGTACTCATGAGTAATATGGGAGTGGGGCTGTTTAGTTCATTCATACTGAACAGTAATCAAACCAGTGATAAATAAAACTAATCTCTTGCTCTACTGATTTACTAATAACTTGACAAAATGAATGTACTCACTCAATATCTGCAAGTTTTATAAGCAAACCCATGCGGATAGAGGGTGGGAAATCCACTGAAATGGAGACACAAAAACATTAGAGCAAAATAACCCACCTGTCTTCAAACACTTTGATTGTGACCAATAATAATAATAAAAAAAATATTTTCTGTAGTTCCATAACCTAAAAAAACTACAGAAACCCTGACATGCTGTGTGTGTGATAAATAGCTTTTGCCATGCAACAGTTATGATACACTAATTTTTGCAGTCTTGATTCTGAAAATAGTGTAATATTTAGTGATTTATTTGTGTGAAGCATGCTACACTCTGCTACTTCTAACAGGCGGCCTTTAAAAACAAGAACAACCGGTTTCCATGCCAACCACAAAAGGATCTCCATGGCAACGAGGGCAGGGAAAACATCTATCTCATCACTACATCAAAGTTCTGATGGGTTGTGTGGTGTTCCAGGCCTCAACTAGACTCTGTGCTGCTTTAGCTCTTTTGAACAGGAAATGATTGTAGAGCTTTACATTGCTGCATTTCTTCAAACTCTGTTAACAGTGTGGTCTTACCGCGGTGAATGAGAAGATGGACTTCAGTTAAAATGTCATGAAGTGCCAGACCTTTCAGAGTTTTGAGCTGCAGAATTTCTGTTGAACCTGGTTAAGGACTTTTGAAATGTCATAAACTAATATCAGCAACTTCTTACCACAATGGTACCATTAAATATCCTTAATAAAATAATAGTTTTATTATAAATATCAATATTAAAAACATTTTCTTCTATAGTAATATTTATAAATTAAATGTGATGTTTGATCAGTGATAATATTACATGTATAGACCACAAACGTAACAGAGATTAGGATACGTGGAGTATGATCTATGTTTTTTGTCATTTCCTGATACGGATTTTAGGTTAATTTGTAAATGTGCATATTTTAATGTAAATTTTACTTATTTTAATTATTAATTTATTATTATTATAGTATATTTTAGTTACTTTGGTGAAAAGAGTTAATGTGGGAAAAAAACAGTTGTAAAATACAAAATAAATTGAATTAATTTAAATTAAATTACAAAATTGTAA
Organism: Hypophthalmichthys nobilis; assembly: GCA_037950665.1. Classification (NCBI taxonomy): domain Eukaryota; kingdom Metazoa; phylum Chordata; class Actinopteri; order Cypriniformes; family Xenocyprididae; genus Hypophthalmichthys; species Hypophthalmichthys nobilis. The sequence goes on along the minus strand of CM075468.1, from coordinate 6,699,104 downwards.
TTTAAGCTTTTTGTTTATGCTTTTTGAAAATATGAAAAATAAATAAATAAATTTTGAAACTATATTAAGATTAATAAACAAACAATCTACATTATTACTGTTAATAATGATAACATTATATTATTTAATATTATTTTGTAAGAATACTTTTAGAAAATGTAATTAATATTTATTTTAATTTTATTTAAACTGAGCAGATGCTTTTATCTAAAGTGAAATGGTGACTTTTTTTGATTACATTTCTTATTCCCTCTCATCTTATCAATAAAAATTCAGAAAAAGCGAGAGAATCAGGTGTGGCTTAATGAAATCTGCATAAATAAATCTCCAATGGGACTGAATAAAAAAATAAATAAAATAAAATGAAATACAATACAATAAAATAAAATAAAAAATAAAATAGGAATTAAGAATAATATAAAATATGTATAAAAAAACCAAACATATATATATATATATATATATATATATATATATATATATATATATATATATATATATATATATATATATATATATATAAAAGATCTTTATCAAGAACAGACATTCTTGCATTTTTAAAACCTGGAATAAAACATCCAGTTATTTAATAAAGGCAGATGCATTGTCAAAATTAACTTTAAAATAAAAATAAATGGATCTTATTCTAGTAGAGAGGAGGTAAGAAATGTGATTGGGTAAAAAAGTCACCACTTTAGATCATCAATAAAAATTATCAAAAAGATCACACTTTTTTTATTCACATTTTAAAAAGAAAGGATATATGCTACAGAAGAGCTTGAAGAACTAATGAAGCAACCACTGGAGTAAAAAGGATACGGTTATACGCAGTGGTGAAGTCTTTATTGAGGGCCCAGTCCAGTATGTTGGCGATGTCTGATCTAAGAGGATGTCCAGTGCATGTGTACACCGTCTCCTCCGTCACCTTCCCATAGGCCATATGGGTACTCTACACATCAAAACATATATGACACATTTTTCTCAAGAAATCGGAGTCGGTGAGCAGCAGCCAGCAGCAACGTAAATGATAAGCAAACCACAAAAACATCACTTTTGCACATGATACACACCTGTAAAATGTTTAGTGATCGTCTCATGTCTCCTGTTGAGAGGGTCACAATGGCCTTCATGCCATCTGGAGTGATGTCAATGCTATCAGTGAAACAAAACAGACTTTTAAATATTTATGAATCTATGCTAGGGAAACACAATGTTCAGTTTTATTTGCTCAAAGTTGTTGGTGCCGTCCTGTGCCAGAGGGCAGAGCCGATATAAAACGTGTTTGTGTGAAGAGTTTTTTAATCAAATAGGCTGTAGGGCTGGGTCACTCCAGCCAGGATCTTTTGTGTTCAGGGTCTTTTGAGTGGATCCATCTGATGACTCACTTCAGATATGATCCAAAAATTCTGATAAAAACACTTGACAGTCTTAATATTGTCATTTTAATGTTGCTCTATCTAAAGATGTCTTGCTTCTAATTACATAAAATATAAACATTATTAGATCTGTGCATTTTCTGTAGAAAATGTGAGTGGTGAAGATTTCTTTCAATATGCAATCAATTCAACATTAATTTCATTCATAAATAACATCCACTTGACCTGGATTTGATGTGATGAGTGTCTCACCTCTCCTGCTCTATCACATGCTCTAGTCTGGGAATCATCTGGCTCTGGGACAGGGGGCCGAAACGAAACCGCGTGCATCGAGACTGCAGCGCAGGTATGATCTTTGAAAGGTAGTTACAGATCAGACAGAAACGCGTGTTCTCTGTGAACTTCTCAATGACTGAGAGAGAGAGAGAGAGAGAGAGAGAGAGAGAGAGAATCAGGTGTGGCTCAATGAAGTCTGCATAAAATATCTCTCCAAAGTGACTGCTAAAAATAAAATAAAATTCAATAAATTAAAAAAATAAATATAATGTATTACAAGCAAGACATTCTTTAATTTTAAAACTTGGAAATAAACATACTGCGATTTAATAAAAGCAGATGCTTTGTCAAAATTACCCTAAAACAATCACACTACTCTCATTCATATCTCAAAATAAAATAAAATGAATTATTTTATATAATAAAAATATTTGAAATGAAAAATAATATAAAATAAACTAAATTATAATAATAATAATATATTAAAACATATTAATATATTAAAATATATTAATAAAATATATTATTTAATAAAATCAGATGCATTGTAAAAATTCATCTTAAACGGTATTATCATTTTTTCATCAGACTTCTCTCATGTCTCAAAATAAAATAATAAATATATATATATATATATATATATATATATATATATATATATTAATAATAAAAAAATTTGAAATGTATAATATAAAATACACAAAATATATATACACATGAAATAATAATAATAACGATAACAACAACAACAATAAATAGATCTTTATCCACTTAAATAACCAAAACAGAAACTTACATTTTAAAACCTGCATATAAAGTATGCGGTTATTTAATAAAATCAGATGCTTTGACAAATTATCTTAAACTCTAAATATTTTTTTCCAATCATAATCCCACTGCTCTCATTCATATCTCACTGTGGACAGTGAAATGGCAGAACCCTATTCTTCTGCCATCGGGACATTTGGGGGCTCAGCAGGTGAGCTGATGGAGGGGCAGATGGTACGCTACCTCTCCTCAAAGCATTCTGTGCATCCTGGGTCATAGCATCCGCCTCGTCCAGGATCACCAACTTAAAGCCTTTCCTAAAAGGAGCAAACACAAAGAATGATCAGATCTTTTACAACAACAGTTAATATTTTAATGCAATAATAGTCTAAAGACCAGCTGCCATGCAAAATGTAAAAAAAAAAATAGTAGTTGCTACATGAAAATGAAATTCACATTGTTGTATGTGATAACATTATTATATTATAAAAACTGTTCATGAATGAGCTGTAAGGATGGGTAACAGTTCTTACTTAAAGATGGTTCGCGTACTGGCAAAGCTGAGGATCGGCCCCCTCACCACGTCTATGCCACGGTCGTCTGATGCATTGAGCTGATGAAGTAAAATGTGTTATAGTTTCCATAAAAAAAAATATTTGCAACAAGCATATTTAGCCTTTAGGCTTGTTCACACTAAGAACGATAACTTTAAAAATAACCATAACAATAACTTTTTTATAGTACACACCAATGAATGAGAACAAGTTCAAGTACTTTTATTTATATAGCACATTTAAAAATGTCTGACCAAAGTGCTATAAAAAAAAGCCACAGTAAAAATGATCAAAATTACAAACACTTAAAAGACACAGCAGTTAAAAAGCCAAGGAGAAAAGATAAGCTTTTAAAAGAGAATTGACAAGCTTTTAAAAAAATTGACAGAGAAGGTGCCAATCTGATTTATAAAGGCAGGGTTTTCCATAACCGTGGCCCTACCACAGAGAAAGCTTGATAACAGAGAAAGATAAACAACTTTTTGCTAGCCAAGTTTTGACCTTGTCCAAGCATATTAATAGAGATTTTATTGCCTTTTGATCAGTAAACAGATCTGGGTATCGTCAGCATAAAAATGGAAATGGTAGCATGTACGGAGAAAAGAGAGAAGGTGCCAAGATCGAGCCTTGAGGGATACCACAGGTGAGATGAGCAACAGAGGAGGAACACTTGCCTAACTTGTCCAAAAACTTTCTTTCAGATAAATATGATTAAAAAAAGGACTGTTCCTTTTAATCCTACCCATGACTCTAATCTAGAAATCAATGTAGGGTGGTCAATAGTGTCAAACACTGCAGATAAATCTAAAAGAACTCAGTCACCAGAGTCAGGTGCTAATAAAATATCATTTAACACTCTCAAAAGGGCAGATTACGTGCTATGCGTAGACTTAAAACCAGATTGAAAATACAATTTCAGATTTCAGAAATACAATTACAAAGCACAATTTTTCCCATTACCTTAGAGATAAATGGTAAAACAGAAATCGGGTGAAAGTTGCAGGTTTGTTGCTGCAGTTTTGTCATCTGCCACTTTAAATGCTCGAGCTCTGAAAGCAGGATGGATTGTGATTGGCACTTCATTGTTTTTATCGTTTATCAGCTGGAAAAAAAATCATTCTGAAAGTGATCGCAACAAAATCGTTTTTCTGTGCCGTTATCGTTATAGTTATGGTGTGGACTCTGCTATTCTTTTATATTTACAACGATTTTTCAAATTATATCTTAGTCATTATCATTATAGTTATCATCCTTGGTGTGAATGGGCCTTTATATCATACTCTTAGTATGATATAAATTGAAACAAAGTCATAAATAAAACTCAAAGAACATCAGACAAAACTAACAATAGACTTATTTCAACTAAATTATACTGATGACAATATGTTTTTTGTCATGGGGAAGATTTTGCCAAACATGCATTTGGAAAACATGTGCAAAAAAATATCTGCAGTACCTCCAGAACCATGGAGTTGAACTCTTTATCTTTGTACAGCTGTTTAGCACATGCTAGTATAGTAGAGGTCTTTCCTGTTCCTGGAGGTCCATAGAAGAGCAGATGAGGCAATCGGTCTTCACTGATGAACTTCTGGACTGTGGAAGAAGAAAATGAACATGGACAAGTTTCAATATTACATTTAAATAAAATGTTCAGGAATGTACTGGCCTTTTTTTTTTTTCAAAGCAATTAAAATGGAATGTAGCTTTAAAGCTTCAAAAAGTATGCAACAGTTTTGTATAAGAAACAAACTGAAATTCAACGCAGATGCAACTGAATTTTCATTTTGGGTGAACAATTCCTTTAAGTACTCAGACATATATAGTATAGTACATTGTATAGAAGTATTACAGTGCAAATCTTTATTTGTTAATAATAATAATAATATTAGCAGAGTACAATTTATAATCCATACATATCACACTGCTTACTTGTGCTCAGGATATCTTGGTGAGAGATGAGATCATCTAATGTCTGTGGCCTGTACTTTTCAACCCTGAAAAATCGAAAAATCATATTTTTTAAATACTATATTTTTGATTCATCGTGTTGTTTAAGTGACAGCAACTCCAATGAAATTATCTTACCTTATTAAAATTAACCATAGATTACCTCATATTAACATTATGGTATTATTATTATGATAATAGCTATCATTAATACTTCAAGTACATTTTATAATATTTAGCTGCAATAAAAATTATTTTGCAGTGAATTGACAGATTCCCTTGAGCAGACATCGCTTTTCTCCATCAGTATGATGTCAGCTGTCAGAACAACAATGCAGGTCTGATATATTCTCGTTTATCCATTTCATACATACTGCATAACAAGCTCAGCTACAGCCAGTTGTTGTTTATTATTCATAAATTCATCATGGTCATTCGTGCAGAATAAGTGCAATCCAAATGTAAACAAAGCAAAACTGTGCAAAGCTGCACATGTCGGCTAAAGAATGTCTCAAGGAGCACTAACACCTTTTATTTATAATTATCAGCTGATAACAAAAGAGCGAAATTTGTACTACCGAATGCAAATTAAATTACCATGGTAAATTTCTCGTCTGAAGTTGTGCTTTACTTGTTGACGCCATTCTCTTGTACTTTGTTTAATATAAATTACCCCTCGATGCGTCTTGGCGCGTTTTTCTGACTACACAGAGATTTCCATCCGCGCACGTCACTAGATGACAGTTTCTTGACCAATCAGAAGGGCGCTTTTAATGAAGGCAGGATTTAACGAGGAAGTAGCCTACAGTTATTTCATAATAAGAGTTTAAGAGACAATCAAAGTCATAGACATAATACATACGTTTTTACATGTATTTATTTTGTCTATGATCCAAGTCATTAGCTACTAGCTACTCCAAAGGTATCATGTTTAAAAAGGATGTACAGTATATACATTGTATTTAAGGGTTCTCACAAAATGATAAAGCACATAAAGTTTTGATTTTTATTAATTGCTTGTAATTCGAGTCAAGTAAAGTTTGCTTTGCTGTCAGAAACAGTGGTATGAAATGTCATTTCACTAGGTCCGCACAGAGCCGTTGAAAAGAAAAAAAAACATATTTAACGGCTCTGGGTCCGTAGTGTAAATTAAAATTTATTAAAAAATAGAGGTTAAAAAGTAATAGTATTATTAAAAAGTAAAGCTAATTAGAACATAAACAGAATAAAAAATAAAAATAAAAAAACAGAGGTAAAAAGTAATACCTTAATTTAAAAATAAACATAATTAAACAATAGAGGTAAATCATTAATACTAATAAAAGGCCACATATTATTTGTACAGATTTGTTTGCAACCTATATACAAACAAAACTGCGCCTTTACAAAATTAAAACAAATTAAAATCAAAAAGTCAGTAATTTTGTTAATGAGAATAACGCTACTTGTAATGTGACATTAAATAAACACACAAACCACTGTAGCTGTGTTTTTGACAAATCTGTTTTCAGTCCAGGCTGGTCTGTTGGCACTTTAGCTTGGGTCAGGTTGTTAGACCAGTGTAAATCAGCAGAAAACCATCTTAGACTGGTCTGTTTTTTTTTTTTTTTTTTTTTTTTTAACGATTAAACTATTTAGTCTTTAATATATCCTAATGTAAAAAGTGAACCTGCTCTATTTTTTCCTGCCTCTTAAAATTACTTTTATTGCGGTGTAACCCAATGTAATCAGGTTAAATTAGTCATATTAATTTTTGGAGTAGATCTTGTCTATTGTAAAGCACACTTGGAAATACATTAGGGCAGTACGTCCATTTGACAGTCAGTTAAAATACTTTTAATAAAACATGACCATATAAAACAGTGGTTCGATTAGAAAAAGGTTCTCCGAGTTCAAACAGTGAGCTCACTGCATTGATGCTTATCTCGCGAGAACTCTCTCCCCTGCTTGTGTCGGCGATGCGATGCTGATGCTGTTGCTGTGAATTTGATTGACGCGAACATGTCGGTGTGATGGGGGAGCGCCGGGATGCTGCTGATGATGGTCCAGAAGGGGAATACATGCACTCAAATCAGACGTTATCGTTAACAAATATCACCTATCGTTCTCCTTAATCATCTCTGACAAATATGTCTCAATTTGTGTTGCATTTCTCACGCGCGCAATGGATCTAGCTGATGCCACCGCAGCGAGGATCTGATTTTTATTTTTTCCTTCCTTCCTTCAATATCTGTGTATTATGGTAGAGTCAAGCTGGAGCATCAAACATAAACTGTGCAACCCTGATGACAACACCGTCAGGATATCAGGATATCAACAATGGAATCGCCTTACACGTAGAGTCTAGTTTTTCATGATCACACCATTATTAGTGCTTTCACAAACGCACTATCAAAAGTGTTCTCTAATCTGATTGAGCGAAAAAAGTAGCCTGCACATAAGAAAAGGACCACTGCTCACAAATTATGGACGAGGAGAATATGACCAAAAGCGACGAGCATCATCTGAGTTTGCAAAAAGCCTTGCAGCAGTGCGAACTGGTGCAAAACATGATTGACATTAGTATCTCCAGCTTGGAAGGTCTGAGGACCAAATGTGCCACATCCAACGACTTGACACAAAAAGAAATCCGAACGCTGGAGGTAAGCAAGCATCCATTTGCCTGAGCCCAAATGTGAATTTTGCACCCCAGCCCTCCTGCATTTCCACAAATTTCACGAGAGTATATGTGTGCGCAGGTGCATGCACATGAAATAATTTTGCATCTTTAAATGTGTTTTTAAATTAAAGTTGCATCTCGGGGATTGGCCGTACTGGCGTAATAAATGAAGAAGCTCGCGCTGCAGTGAGAGGCGCGAGCTTGCGCATTCTGCAGGTGGTGAAGAAGGTGGCTCGTGCGCTCGCGCTGCTAACATGGACACCGTGAGGGGCCTATTGTTGACATTAATTTATATCCTCGTTTTTAAATCATCCGCGTCATTAAAACATTAGTTGGTACGATATAAACATCGCACTGATTTAAATTATGTTATGTAATAAGAGTTAATGTCCCAGATATTTTCTTTTGACATGATGCCAGTATTTTGTGTAGGCAATACTATAATGGTCGACCAAATATCGACTCGATATCTAGATCAGGGTGTTCTGTAAATTAGACTTGGTGAGGAGAACGAGGAGTGTTGTAACACATGTTGGTTTAATGTCTTTAACTGATGCTTTTTTTCTTTTTGTCATGAGTCTCAAACTTAGGGATGGGAATCGTAGGAAATGTTTCTGGTTGCGATTTTTCTAAACGATTCGATTCGGTTCTATTAGCCATTCGATTCGGTTTCATGCTGACTTAAAGTAACAGAAAACTCAAGAGTAACAAGACGAACACTGTAACAATACTCGTTTATATGTTAGTATTAGCCTTCAACTTTCTTCTCTTTCTCTGTTAAAATGTTCTCCTATACAAAATGTAAATAAATAAATTAATTAAAAATAGCCATTCGATTCAAACTACTTTTGAGGTAGAACTAGATTTTAGATTAGAATATTTCGATATCACCAGAATAGATAGGCTATAACAAAACAGCATAAAAATTCTACTAAAGGTGTGTTAAACACATTAAAAAATTCTTTAAAACTATGTATTAAATACTCAAACAAAACTTAATAACATTTAATCCCATTGGTTCAACAGACTTTTAATGAGTATTTCAACACCTGATTATAATTCCTACAAAATCACGTTATGATTTATATCCTTTAAAATGTGTTATAATCACCATTAATTTATTTTAAATGACACGGTTCATATACTAGTATATAACTGAAGCTAAAGGTTGTGAAATCAAGCATTTCTCGTTCTTACTGTTTTTTTATTTAGCTTATGTACTAGCATAGCATGCATCTACCCGATTAGCCTGCTAGCTTAGTTTATATTATATTAGGAATGTTTTTTGTTTCCAATATCTGTTTCTAGTTTGTTTTATTATGCAATACATAGGCATTCATTTTATATTTCAAGCATGTTGTTTGTGCACTTAATGTAATAAACATCATACAATAGTGAAATAGGTTAATTAGTCAAGACATCACAATAACAACTTTTGATCAGGCATTACCACCTGGGTCTTAAAGGGTTAGTTCACCCAAAAATGAAATTTCTGTCATTAATTACTCACCCTCATGTCGTTCCACATCCGTAAGACCTTTGTTCATCTTCGAAACACAAATTAAGATATTTTAGATGAAATTTGGTGGCTCAGAGAGGCCTCCATTGACAGCAATGCCATTCAAACTCTCAAGATCCATAAAGGTACTAAAGACGTCGTTAAAACAGTCAACGTGACTACAGTGGTTCTACAATAATTTTATGAAGTGACGAGAATACTTTTTGTGTGCAAAAAAATATATATATAAATAAGACTTTGTTCTACAAGTTCTTCTCTTCCTTCTTGGGCCTCTGACGAGAGCTCTCGAAAGCACCACGACGCATGCGCGGGAATATGATGTAAAAGCCTTTCTGTATATTCTGGTTCGAATAAGTAGGGTTCGGCAAAAAAATGCAACTCAACCTCTTTGTCGAAATCTGCTGACATACTTACGAAGACTATTTTATGTACAGAGCGCATCTTCCTCTGCCTGCAAACACAGTTCCTCGCCATATGTCAAAACGCCGGCTTTTACATCATCTTCCCGCGCATGCATCGTGGTGCTTTTGTGAGCTCTCGTCAGAGCCCCAAGAAGGAAGAGAAAAACTTGTTGAACAAAGTCATTATTTGTTTTTTTTGTTTTTTGCGCACAAAAAGTATTCTCGTCGCTTTAGTACCTTTATGGATCTTGAGAGTTTGAATGGCATTGCTTTCAATGGAGGCCTCTCTGAGCCACCGAATTTCATCAAAAATATCTTAATTTGTGTTCCGAAGATGAATGAAGGTCTTATGGGTCATGAGTGAGTAATTAATGACAGAATTTTCATTTCTGGGTGAACTAACCCTTTAAAGGAGACCCGATTCCTGGGGGACTCGATTTCTCATAACACTGGGCGAAAGTATTAACTTACGGTTCAATAAATGATTCAGATTCATTAAAGGGTTAGTTCACCCAGAAATGAAAATTCTGTCATTAATTACTCACCCTCATGTCGTTTCACACCCGTAAGACTTTCGTTCATCTTCGGAACGCAAATTAAGATATTTTTGTTGAAATCCGACTCAGTGAGGCCTGCATAGCCAGCAATGACATTTCCTCTCTCAAGATCCATAAATGTACTAAAAACATATTTAAATCAGTTCATGTGAGTACAGTGATTCAATATTAATATTATAAAACAACGAGAATATTTTTTGTGCACCAAAAAAACCCCAAAATAACGACTTATATAGTGATGGCCGATTTCAAAACACTGCTTCATTAAGCTTCGGAGCGTTATGAATCTTTTGTGTCGAATCAGCAGTTTGGAGCGCCAAAGTCACGTGATTTCAGCAGTTTGGTGGTTTGACACACGATCCGAATCATGAATCGACACAAAAGATTCATAACGCTCCGAAGCTTAATGAAGCAGTGTTTTGAAATTGGCCATCACTATATAAGTTGTTATTTAGTTTTTTTGGCGCACCAAAAATATTCTCGTCGCTTTATAATATTAATATTGAACCACTGTACTCACATGAACTGATTTAAATATGTTTTTAGTACATTAATGGATCTTGAGAGAGGAAATGTCATTGCTGGCTATGCAGGCCTCACTGAGCCATCGGATTTCAACAAAAATATCTTAATTTGTGTTCTGAAGATGAACGAAAGTCTTACGGGTGTGGAACAGCATGAGGGTGAGTAATAAATGACATTATTTTCATTTTTGGGTGAACTAACCATTTAAGGAACTATTTATTCAAAGGGTTTCATTCACTAAAAAGAATCTACCCATAAAAGTCATTCCTTCAGGAATTGGACTAAATTGATTTCACTATATTTGTTTGATTCACTAAAAATAACCGATTCATTTAAGTCATTTGAATCAAATTACTCTGGTCACACTGGTTGGCTGTGTTCGAAATCGCCCCCATAACTCCACTAATATAGTCCACTTGAAGGAGTGAATGAAAACGAGTGAGCGAATTCATAGACTGAGTGCGCCGGAAAGGCTGCTACTTCTGTGTAGTTTGTACCCACATTGGACCAGCGGTTTGGAAAATGGATGGATGGATGATTCAGCTGCAGCGTCACATTCTGGCATGACAGGGAATTCATTCTGTGCTACCCTCACAGTGCATTATGGGTATTCTTTAGTTGTTGAGTGTGCATCGGTTGTACACTTGTTATTGCTGTGTTTTATGGGATTGAATGAGTGAACTCGATATCGTCCACTATGGTATTGGACAACACTACAAATAGCTGTTCCCTTCAAATAGTCCCTATTTAAGGGTGTAGGGGGCGATTTCGAACACAGCATGTTTTTGATTCACTATAAAAAACTGGTTCTTGAGTCATTCTTTCTGTCTTCATTAGTATAGTGGACAGAATCTCTGTCTATTACGTGGAAGACCGGGGTTCGATTCCCCAGCGGGGGGGGGGGGCCCTTTTTGGGGCAGTTGTGGCCTAATGGTTAGAGAGTTGGGCTTGTAACCTGAAGGTCACGGGTTCGAGTCTCAGAATCGGCAGAAAATGTAGGCTCTCTTCCATTCTCATTACCCACAACTGAGGTGCCCTTGAGCAAGGCACCTAACCCCCAATCACTCCCCGGGCGCCACAGCAAAAATGGCTGCCCACTGCTCCGGGTGTGTGTGTGTGTGTGTGTTCAATACTCACTGCTGTTTGTGTGCACTTGGATAGGTGAAATGTAGAGCACAAATTCCGAGTATGGACACCATAGTTGCGCTCAATATTTTTGTTTTAGGCTTTTCAGCAAAATGTAAACTGTAAATCAATTAAACAGCAAAAAATGTAGCCTAACATTGAAAAAATATCAGACTATTGTTTTGGGAGATTCTGCAATCAACAAATTGTTTAAAATTACAACATTTGAATTAAATGCTTGAAACCAACATACAGTACAAAACCACTGCTAGAGAAAACACAGTTGTGCAACTGGTCTAGTAACTTCAAACCTTATAGTTACAGAGATATAGCCCTTGTGACAACTTCCCTGTTGGACACGTATCCCCAGGCACCTGTTTGAATGGATGGGGAATTTTACACTAAACCACTTCCAACTGCAGTTCTCTGTGATTTGGCACAGATTTCCTCCCAGCAGTCAGTTGTTTGTCTTCTATTTAGGCTTCAAATACTGCTAAATTAGACTGGGTCTGTGTAGATGAAAGAAGTCTTAAAAAGCTTATGGGTTTGATGTGTAGGCCGTATGTTACTGTACGAATGACAACTACTGTATTCCTTAACCCACCATCACTTGTCAGTATCTTATATCTTTCAGCAGGCTATAGTCAGTGATTTGTCTTTTATGATCTAGTATTGCTTTATTTTGCGATTAGGTCTGTGTTTTTTGTGTAAGATTATACTTTTGATCATGATTATGTTCTGTTTCATGTGTGTTGGCATTGCATTTATCCTTTTTTCTTTACTCCACCAACTAGCTCTAGTATTTTTGTGCTCTGTTCTCTTGACGTGGGGAAACCCATTTTCCCGTTGGCTGTTGATTGCAGCCGTCACTAGTGTCAGCATGTCACAATGAAGCACTTTGTTTGTTCATGTTGATGGAATAATAATTACAAACATTAGATATTATCTGGGGGTTCTTGCTTGTTTACCTGGTGATGGACATGCATTAGCATCCTCAATCAACCAGGCACCAGTGATGCTCAAAGCGTAATGCCATTTAGTTACAGCGATACAGTGATCCCTCTTTAACTATACATGCTCTCCCAAAAATACTAACAACTCATTCAAGGTTTAAAGGTGCAGTAATAGATTTCTGAGAAACGCTGTTGAAAGTGGATCGGACCGAACACCACAACGCACTTGTAATCAGCAGTAGGGGGCGTGTCCGCTCATGATGGGGGATGAGAGAGAGTGAGCAAGAGGGAGATTTGAAGAAAGACTGTAGAAAGAGAGATGGCTGAGAGACATTACAAAATAGAATAGGTGAAAGGAATATCACTGGAAAAAGAAGAGTTATGATCAGGCAAGAACTTTAGGTCCCACGTCAAATGGAGTAGTGTATCACTGAGAAACGTCCTGCTCAAGTCGTTCTTGCGATGGAGGTTTGGGTTGAACAACTATTTCTTCCAATGTTTCATCATCTGACTCGCGCTCGGATTGATATGGTAAAATCGACGCCGTCGTTACTGTCTTTATAGTGTGTACAAACACTGAGTTCCAGAAGCCTCCGGAGCTGAATCAGTTATGGTAATGGGAGTTTGTTTCCGCACACGGTGTAAGCGGTAGACCAATCAAAACAGACTGGGCCGTCTGGCCAATCTGAGCAGAGCAGGCTCGCAGAAAGGAGGGATTTAGAGAGAATGAAGCATCAAACGAGTAGTTTGAGAATCGTTGAAAAATGTGATGTGCAATGTATATTATGAGAAAATGAAAGCGTTGTTTGTACTTTGATGCATGTAAACCTGTTATATGAGACCTCCAAAACAAAATTAAGTACCTTTAAAATAGCATAATAGGGGCACTTTAAATACATCAGATTCTGATAGAATCTGCACTATTTTCTAATCAGGGATCACAATTGATCATAATATGCTATTTTCTAAGTTCATTACATTCATTGTAGGTTAATGGGATACAACAAGCATATCCTTTGCTTATTTCCACTGGCTTTAATTACATTAGAAACTACAGAACATGTCGTCCGTCCACTGTATGGACAGATGTGTAACTCAAAAATTCAAAAAAGAGTGGGAATGATTATATGTTTGTTTTACACTAAAAACATTAAGATATTATTTTCAATTTTACATTTGTGATTTAAAAATGCCTACATCAGATGATTAAAGCAAGGATAGCCAAACTGGGATAATAATTAATTAAATCACAAAAATGTTAAATTAAAATTATTAAATAATAACAATGCAATAAATAAAAAAAAAAAAAAAAAAAAAAAAAAAAAAACACATACTAAAAAGACAGAACATTTTATTATTACCTGCTATGACCATTAACCATGAAAAATGTATTGTTAAATTATTGAAATATCAAGTTAAAATCTCTGGGGTACTTAAAGTAAAAAAGGGTTCTGATGAAAAAAGTTTGGGATTCCCTGGGTTAAAGAATTTTTGTTCGTAATATACCTGCAACTGTTCCAAAATAACAAGAGACAGTGATGTGTATAGCGACAGGAGTTTATAATGCAGTTTATAAAATGGATAGTTCCGGCCCTTAATTCTGATTGGTTGAGCCGCGTTCGAAGCTGTTGTAAATTACTCTACAAACATACACCTGTGACCTCATTACATCAGTATTACTGTGCCATTGTGTCTGTGTGTTGCTGCAGTTCCATGTGTATTTCACAAAAAGTAACTATTGTTTATTATTTATAAAAAAAGTTATAAATACAACACGGCTATGACCGCTTTCACCCAACGGTTCTGTGTATCACTGTACAACACCCTTAACAACCACTCTTAGCAACGTAAACATATGTTTGTTCTTATTTCATATTGTTTATTGAAGATTACTGTATTATGTAGAAGAGTATTGTGAGAGAGATATCGAGTAACTGAGTGTATTACCTGCATTCAGATTTAGCTGCGATCTTGTTCTTTTACCAGTTAACGGGTTTTTCCCGTGCCCTGCTGACACTGACAGCGCTAGTCAAAGCAATTGTCATTTGCATCTTGTTCCGTGTTTACAACAAGTTTCAATATAAAAGTCTTTGTGACTGCGTGGCTCACTTATAAAGAGAATCTTTGCTGCCATCTAGAGGCGTAAGGGCTCATTCACACAGAACTCGTTTTCGCTTTGAAAAACATGAGACGCGGGCAGTGGAATGGGGAAAAAACGCAAGGTCTCGAGATGCATTTTTTAAAAGTTGAACTAATTTTAACTTGAGCGCCGCGTTTTTAGAATGCCATGTCATGCGCGAGACGCTGCAAAAGATGCAAGGCGCGAGCGCAACTGTTTTGCACGTCCGTCTAATGCATTTAAAAACAAGTAGCAAGTAGCGCGTTGGAATGGAAAAATGCATTCTGTGTGAACGGCCCCTAATAATGTAACTTCTGTTGCTGTTCACAGTCAGGGACTATTTTTTCGAGCTGAAGGAAGGCTTTTAGTGATTTTACTTCATGAAAGTTGCATTTATACATATTTTTTGGCTTTAATAATTGTATTGTGTGGTAACCGTTTTATAAAAGCAATAAGCCCTGTGAAGCCGCTCCGCGTCGTGCCTAACAACGCCCCTTAGCTGTTATAAATTCACTGTAAACCACGGCTTCTTGGGGCTTATTGCTTTATTTAATGTATTTGGGTCAGTTATTTTTCAGTTCAGAAAGGGTATTTAGTTCAGGTAGTGAGTTGAAAACTTTGAGTGAAAATGCATTTGAAAGAACATCTCTAGGCTTTAATCTTTTAATTTGAGCTGGGATCCACAGACAATGTGCTTTGTTTTCATACAGTAACATTCAGCAAACAGTGTTGCCATGGGAGATCAACACAACACAAATGAAGCTGAACAGACTACAGATGTAGTTGGACAGTGTTCAATAAACTGATACGGCTGAAATGATCAAATAGCTGATTCTTATTTACTCATTAGTTTGAAAGGTTAACATGTATCTTGTTGGCATCCAGTTTCTGGATGATTTGTCAACCGTCATCCTTTTTTTCTTGCTATAAGTGTGTGACAGGATCAGTCAAACAGGATACTACAAAAACATGTTTTGCTGCTTGTTGTACCTTTTGTACATTGTAAAAAAAGCATTTAAAAAAGGGCATCACTTGCATTACTTTTTTGAGTTTAATAATTAATTTACTGATTACTAAGTCAATATAATGTAATAATGTTTGAGTGAATGTAGATTGATTAATAAGATTAAGTTTTTGCAAATCATTCTTTTAATTATTTATGTTTCCTCATGTTTTCTATAATATGATATTCTAAATAATTTTTTAATTTGTAAATAAGGCAAAGATTATTGGAGTATACGTGAAGAAAATACTATTTCAGTCTTTCTACTTAAACTCTACTGTTTAATTCAATGTGTTATGTGCCATTTCTTTGTAATAATTTGTGAAATTTACTAGCAATTTCTGAGTGAAAATTGCTTCTACACCATTTTTTTTTTCTAGTTTGAAATCACATGAGACAAAACTACTCATGGAATACCTTAAAATCTCTAACATTTCTAAATGTGACAATAAAACCCACAATAACTGTGTGAATAAAACTGGTAAACAGTCAAATAATGCAACCATATTAATTATTCATGCCCCAGTGCATGCTGGGAATGGAGCTGAACCATAAAACCTTTTTTCAGTGTAGACCTATTTGAACTCAAAAATGCATTAATCTAACTCACCTGCTGTACTTAAATCCATGACAGAAAAAAACATTTTTTAGCAATATTTATGTGATGTAAGAATCACTTTTACAGTGTAGTGCATTCATGCTTTTTCTCTACCAAATAGTTCAAAATAAGTTTCTTTGCTATTGTGCATTAGTGCTGCTATTTTTTTTTTTTTTTGCTGGAATATTCTAATGTTTAATATAATTATATTGTATGCTATAGAATTCTACCCTTTCTACAACACTGCATCCTTGTAAACAAATGAGAGATACTATATAGTACATAAAAGAGAAGTGTAAAATGCTATAGAAAATAGCTAGTGTCTCTTCCAGTTTTTTTGTTATGTTTATTCATGAAAGTGGTAGCAAACCTTTAAATGTTGCCTTTGTATTCCTCCTTGTTTCCCTGCACAAACATGACCGTGACATCACTGTCTTGGGAAACTTGTCCAGTTTAGAATATTCATGTTTTTTCAACATGCTTAGAATCAGTTCAAAGAGATCATAAATTATTGAATGACATTAAGGACAATTATGAAATGGTTAGTTCCTGTCCTTGTTTCTGATTGGTCAACAGCTGTGTTTTATTCACGATAAAACACGGCTATGTCCGCTTCACCCAATGGTTCTGTGTATCTCTACACAACACCCTTAACAACCACTCTTAGCAACGTAAACTGTTTGTTCTCAATTGATATTGTTCATTGAAGCTTACTATGTTATGTAGAACAGATCGAGTGAGCGAGTTTATTACCTGCATTCAGATTTAGCATTTTCCTTCAGGTCAGTCCCATATTCATAATAAAAAATCTGTTTAAATGTCCTCTGCAATATCTTGTCCTTTTAACAGTTAAGGGGTTTTCCCGTGATTGACAGCGTTAGTCAAAGCATTTGTCAGTTGCGTCTTGTTCCTTGTTCACGACAATTCAGTCTTTTCAATATAAAAGTCTTCCCTACTGACTGACTCAGTCATAAAAACAGTCTTTTCCGCCATTTAATGGCGTAATAATGTAACTTCTGTTGCTGTTTGCGCTCAGGGACTATGTTTTTCCAGCGGAAAGAAAGGCTTTTAGTGATTTTACTTCATGAAAGTTGCATTGATACATATTTTTTGGCTTTAATATTTGTATTGTGTGTTTTATAAAAGCAATAAGGTACTCCAGGCTAGTGCTGTATCGTGAATAAGTCACGGCTGAAGGGGTTGCAGGCACTCACCATACAGCACAGCCTCTCGTACCTTATTGCTTACATAAAAACGATAAGTATTGCATTTAGAGTTTGCTTACGGATCTGCATGTGTGTCATACAACTAATTATACTTCAACAATATATGATAAAAATACAAAGTTACCTTGTTTGGCCTACATGGAATCTGCACACGTTTTAAAGTCAACATGAAATCAAAATGGAAAATTATGGAATATTGCAGTATTTTTTTTATAAATGATTTATCCATGCAAATCATTATTATATTTTTTAATTTATATGCATAATCTTTAATCTAGGGATGGTAATCGTCCAATACCGATTATTGGCCGATACATCTTTGCATCTCTAGAAATAATTATTTTCACTATTGGCCATCGGCCGGTTGTTTAAAAATAGCCAGTTATCAGGGCCGATTAGAAGAATTGAATTTAGGGCTGTCAACGTGACAACAACACATTAACAGTTATGTTGCGTTCGAAATCTGCATACGCCAACCATGGGCGTTCAGAAGAAAAAAAGAAAAAAAAGTGGAATTTTACTGGAATTTTACTGGAATAGATGCAATTTCGTGCATATTCTGGTGCCTTTATTTAAACAATTACATCTTCTTTTAAAAGTGACCCATATCCGATATCTGCATTTACACTACATGGGCTTAACGTGAAAATGCTTAACATGGCTTAATGCAAACTGCACACAATTTATTAATAAAGCATACTATGTATAGAAAAGCAGATGAGTCCAGAATATAAACGGAATGAGTTTATTGACAGAACTCATCGAAACATTTTTATTTAGTTTCATCCTGACATCAAAATCATTAATTAATACTGATTCTTCACCACAGTGATTAAGTACACAGATCCGCTGCCCTCGTATAGCTGATGCTGGTAGATCATGTGGCGGTAAGAACTTTGTGGATGTAGTACGTCCGAATTTCATTCATACTACCCATATACCATATATAATGTAATTATTTAACGGTCAAGAAGCAAGTTCAAATTCAAATGTAGTACCTACTCAGACAGTACGCGATTTCAGACGCACCGTTGAAAAAACTGAAGTTAAGGATGTTCTATTTGACCCTATGAATCCAATCCAATAATCACAAAGAGCTTTGTGCTTTGTTACTTCTGATAAGAAACAAATTCTTAGCTTTCATTTTATCACAAAATTCAAACAATAAATGGCGTTTTGACATTCCTAAATGTTGACGTGACAGATCGCTGTAGCGCCTCAATTCAAGCGGAAGTGCGGATAGCGAGTCATTTCTTCCTCGCTAGTACAAGTTACAGCATGAAAAAGCGTACATGAACATCAAAAGGTATGTTGAAAGATACAGTACAACTTATTGAAATGTATCATATTTCATTTAATCGCTCAATCAGTGTTTCGACCACAGAAAGACGTCAGTAAAACAGCTTGTGAAAAATATATAAACGACATTTACCCAAAGTTATTCAGGGTTCACAGTTCGTAAGTTGACGTTAGCTATAAAGACATGAGAGAGAAGCTTATTTACTGTTAATTATATATGTATGTTTGAATAAATATGTCATGAAGACAAGTGTTTATGAAAACTACCTTGCACAAAAAAATGATTTTTTGATGCTGTTCATTTTATTTAAACAGTTTATTTTGATTTAACACCATTGTATCAGATTTCTGGTTCAAACGTGATTGCTTCATGTTAAATTGATTTGAAACGGTTACTCTTTGACTTAACTTGATGTTTTCATTTTGAAATAACATGTTTAAATCAAGTAACCCAATCAAACAGGACTTTCACTTCCCATCATGCTTTGCTAAGGGAGAGTAAATGTTGAAATAAAGTGTTTTGTGTGCATTTTTAAGCAAGATGAGAAAATTGAGAGACATGTTAATGTTCAATGTTCTATTATATTGGTATTTAAACGTTTCTGTTATGTTAGTGGTTTTAGGGGTTACCATTGTGGTAAAGTGTGGAGCTTCTGCTTGGGTTGAGGATTTGAATTCTTGCTAACAAGAATTCAAACTCCTTTAATAATACAGCAACCATTATTGTAGAGCTCTGGATGAAACCAGTATCACTTCTGAACTGCCAACACCAAACATCACATGTGTAAAAAAACGTTCATTTGAGTTTGTGATGTCACAGGATTAAACAGGAAGCATTAATTGTATGATTATTTGAATGTCAATTAATGGTGATATAACAATTTAAATATGATCAAATGTGCAAATAGAGCTGATAGTACTACACTCTGAAAGCATTAAAGTTTGTCAGTAATTTTAATAAACATACAAGGGGAAGGGAACTTTCCAAATGACAAATTCTGTTGATATTGCAGAATTTTAAGCACATTCTGTGTGACACATTGGTGTAAATTCTCTAACTTATTACAAATTAAAAATGTTAAAATATTATATAGTGCCATATAAAGTTATTTCTTTCTTCCTTTCTAGGGTAAACTGGTGAAGTATTTTAGTCGGCAGCTCTCTTGCAAGCGTAAAGTGTCCTTACAGGAGCAGAATGTGGAACTGGATGGATTCCCACGGCTGGGACATTGGTTCCGCATTGTGAACATGAGGAAAGAGGTTATTGAGGTATGTACAGTCCTGTATGTTGTGTCCTCAACCAGTTAAGCACAAATGGGTGGGCGATATTACCAAAATCTTATATCACGATATGAGTAATTTTATTTCATGATAACAACATATACAGTATATCACGATATAGTTATTTTTGCTTTAAATACGTTTTTTATATCATCAAAAATGTTGATACCATGGAAGTTTCATAATTCTTGTCACCAATTTCATTATCACAAAAAACGAATACTAGCCTACATAAAATGAAAAACCTCTCAAGCTTACTGAAGACAGTAAACAGTGGTAAAATAATAACAAAGAAACTAATTACAAGCAATAGGACAACATTCTACAGTAGAACAAAGAAATAGACCTACCTGAAAAACTTCAAGCACTAGAGATAAGAAATACTAGCCTACATAAATTGTATAAAGTAATCAAATGTATAAAAAACACTACACATCTTCACTGTGTAAGTTAAATATGCATTTATTCTTATTAAAGTTAGACAAAAGTGATTCAGTCAAGAGCACTGAGAGACTTTCTCTCTTTTGTTGTTTGATTAACATGAATTACACAGACGACAGCAGGTATATTAGCCTGCTGTCACTTTAAGACTGAATGCACGGATCCAATATACTGTTACACATGCGTTTTCTTTCTCAACTGTTTACGTTCACTTAAGACATCATGTGTTTACGAGGATTCTTGCAAAGACGGGCATTTTGACATACAGTGCCCTCCACAAATATTGGCACCCTTAGTAAATATGAGCAAAGGCGGCGGTGAAAAAAAATCTGCATTGTTTATCCTTTTGATCTTTCATTCAAAATTCTAACCTTTCATCGAAGTAAACAATTGAAAGTGGGGGTAAATGCACATTATGAAATAAATGTTTTTCTCCAAAACACGTTGGCCACAATTATTGGCAACCCTAAAAATTCTTATGAGTAAAGTATCTCTGAAGTATATTCCCATTCATATTTACATCATGAACATTAAATTGTCCAGCCATGACTTCCTGTTCCACAAGAGTACAAATATGTGTAAACACAAAGGCCAAATTCCCTTAATCATTCATCACAATGAGTAAAACCAAAGAATATAGTTGTGATGTGCGGCAAAAGATTGTTGAGCTTCCCAAAATAGAAAATGGCTATAAGAGAAAAGCTAAAGCATTAAAAATCCCCATTTCCACCATCAGGGCAATAATTAAGAAGTTCCAATCAACTAAAGATGTTACAAATCTGCCTGGAAGAGGACGTGTGTCTAAATCGTCCTAATGCGTGGTGAGGAGGAAAGTTTGAGTGGACAAAGACTCTCCAAGGATCACAGCTGGAGAATTGCAGAAATTAGTTGAGTGTCGGGGTCAGAAAACCTAATAAAAATGATCAAACAGCACCTACATCACCAAAAGTTGTTTGGGAGGGTTTTAAGAAAAATCCTCCTCGCTCATCCAGAAACAAACTCCAGCATATTCAGTTGTCAGACAAGACTGGAACTTCAGATGAAACTAAAAAAAGAGCTTTTTGGCAGCAAACCCACCAGATGGGTTTGGTGCAAACAGGGATAAAAAGTACCCCATGCCCACTGTTAAAAATGCTGCTGGATCTTTAATGTTGTAGGCCTATTTTTCTGCTGGAGGTCCTGAACATCTTGTTCAGATACATGGTATCATGGATTCTATCAAATACCAACAGATAAAAAAATCAAAACCTGACCGCTTCTGCTAGAAATCCAATAATGGGTCATGGTTGGATCTTCCATCAGGACAATGATCCAAAACAAACATCAAAACCAACACAAAAATGTGTCTCTGAGCACAAAATGAAGCTTCTGCCATGACCATCCCAGTCCTCTGACCTGAACTTTTAAGAAAATGAGTAGAGTGCACTGAAGAGAAGAAGCACCAACATGGAGCTGGGAATCTGAAGGATCTGGAGAGATTCTGCATGAAGGAATGGTCTCTGATCTCTTGTCAGGTGTTCTCCAAACTCATCAGGCATTATAGAAGACGAACAGTAAATGCTATCTTTTAGTACAGTGGTCTCAAACTCAGCTCTTGTAGGCTGATTGTCCTGCAGATTTTAGCTCCAACTCACCTGCCTGGAAGTTTCTAGTAATCCCGAAGACCTTGATCAGGTGTGTTTAATTAGGGTTGGAGCTAAACTCTGTGGGACAGTGGCCCTCCAGGAACTGAGTTTGAGACCACTGTTTTTCAGTATGTGCTGCCAACACTAAGGTTAGGGTTAGAGGTTAGTATTTGTTTTATTTGTTTTAGGCAATCAGCTCTGTGACTGACATGACTAATGAAATCTTTAGAATCGACAGCAGGGCGGGTGTGCTCTTAACTGGTTTGGGTATAAAAAAATAATGCGTCTTGTGTATGTTTGTGTGCTTGCTTATTCTTGTCTCGAATCATGTCTTTGGAAAATAAAAGTTTAAAATTTTTAGCTGATCCAATCAATTTCATTTCTATATTATCTGTTATTAAAGTGCCATTTGCACCTAAATCTGGCATTTTCAAGTTAATGAAACAAGTCTCTAACTTTTGGAAGTGGACAATAATAAATGATTTGAAACAATGAGGTAACAAAGCAACAAAGTAACACATTACATAGAACAAAGTGGCAAGTCTCTTATTTTGCATTTACTCTCCAAGACTTAAAGGGTTAATTCACCCAAAAATGAAAATTCTGTCATTAATTACTCACCCTCATGTCGTTCCAAACCTGCAAGACTTTCATCCATCTTCGGAACACAAATTAAGATATTTTTGATGAAATTCAAGATAAAATCTCCCATAGAAAGCAATGAAATTACCACATTCAACGTCCAGAGAAGTAGTAAAGACATCGTTAAAATAGTCAACGTGACTACAGTGGTTCAACCTTAATATTTTGAAGCGACGAGAATACTTTTTGTGTGCAAAAACAAAACAAAAAAAAATGACTTTATTCAACAATTTTTCCTCTTCCCTGTCAGTCTTCTACGCAGTTGACGCAGTGAACGCAGCGAACGCAGTGCAGAGCTTCCGTGTTTACGTCTGACATGCGTGTGATGCTGCTGCAGGTGCCGGCCAATAATGAGCCAGCATCGGACGTTGAGCGGATTCTGACTAACTTTTAAACACATCTGATTGGCCATTGCGTTCACGCGCCCAACACATATGTCTAATTGGCTTCAAAGCTCAATGCTGCGAAAACATGTTGTAAATAGAAACATTTGAAGCTCTTCACTGAGCACAGGAGTGTTTTAAAGCAGCCGGCTATCAGCGGGTACAGGTGTTGTGCCGAATTCTGTGACCCACTGAATTATATGACCCTAGTAAGCAATGTACTGAGCGAATCTGACCTACATCTAATCCTAATCCTAACCCTACCGACACTATCAACACTACACCGGTACTGCAGAACCGCAGTTATCGTCAAGTTAAATGATCAAATAAATCGGGACAAAGATTTATTTTGGCGGCCGGCAAAATATTTTAAATGCATGAAGATCCCTGTATGTGTAATTACATGTAAATGTGTCAGTGGTTTATGGTTGGCTGGTGAGAGCATCTTTATGAAGGATCAGGTTGTTTTGGGGGAAGTAGCTCATTCTGAGCCTCCCCATGCAGTATATCTCTAAATGAAGACTTCAGATGCAAAAGCCTCTAAGTGCCATCTGAAATTTTCTTATAAAATGAGCATTTTTATCAAGCTTGTATGTTTATGTTCAGTTATTTCACATTAATGGCAATGAAAAGGACCTATTTATTGCCATTAAAGTGAAATTACTGAACCTAAACATACAAGCTTGATAAAAATTTCAGACGGCACTTAGAGGCTTTTGCATCTGAAGTCTTCAAATATTTCCCTATCTGATGGGATGAAAGGTTGGGTCTATAACAGAAGATACTCTGAAGGCCTTGAGGTTTTTGTGTCGCTGTCCTTAGTGCTGAAGCGTTGGTGCTGTCCAATGTGCTGAAGCCCCCTGCTGATGTGGAGAAGGACTTGCAGCAGAGTGCAAAAGTCAGGTTCCATGAATTATAATATTCATATTCATTTATCCTATTCCAATATCATATTAATTTTCTGCATAGGGGAACTGATTTTGAATGGTAACTTATAAACATTTAAAGAAAGATCTACTGTCAGTTGTTTTTTTCCCCTTGTTTTTTGAAGCCATCAGCCCACATTATTTTAACTTATTTGTTTCTGTATATATAATCAACATCCTTAAATCAATAGTTTTATATTTCTCCATCTTTTTCAATTTGATTACATAATTTGCTTCATGGGATTGTAGTTCTTTTCCTTAATAAAGCCGTTAAGTACACAATCTTGTACTTTTGCGGTTTTGTCTGATTTCAAATACTTTTTGTTTCAAGTTGAAGTTTGTAATGCTTTAATTCAACTCTCTTTGGTTTGGTTTGTGGCTTATAACTCTTAAAGATCTTTTTTAATGATCACTATGGAAAAAGTGAAGGGGAAAAAAATACTTTAGGAACCAAGGCTGTGAGAAGAGAAAATTTGTATGAATTAAAAGCTAAAATGATGTTATATGCCATATTTATTTTATACATCTCCCCAAAAAAAAAAAAAAACTATTTAAGATGGTGAAGTGAAGTGTTTATTATGTAGTTGTATGGCATCTTTCATGCTGAAAGGTTGTATGTTTGAACCTGTCACCACTTAACCTCAGGTTGCTCCAAGGTTTATTGTAATTTATTGTTGATAACAGCATCAGTATTCCTTAACTGTATGTGTTGCTGACATATTTACAAGTTAAGTCTTATGTCATGAGTCCATTTCAAGTGTCAAATTGTTTTTTTTTTTGTATTCTCTAGGTTAGTTTTATAAACCCTTTAAAATAATTGTATTAATTAAATTTACTTAAAAAGAGGTATCATTTCATTATAACTCATTTATTAATAATTTTTTCACACTAACATGTTTTTTCTTTCCATTACTGCCCTCTGAATATTTCTTCTGCAATTTCTCTTTGATTTTCCCATATTATTTTTATACTATTACATATTTTCCCAAGTCTCTAATGCTCACCAAGGCTGAATTTAAAATAAAAAATACAGTAAAAATTTATTCCTGTGATCAAAGCTGAATTTTCAGCATGATTACTCCAGTCTTCAGTGTCACATGATCCTTCAGAAATCATTCTAATATGCTGATTTGATACTCAAGAAACATTTCTTATTATTATTATCAATGTTGAAAACAGTTGTGCTGCTTAATATTTTTATGGAAACCATGATGGGTTTTTTTCAGGATGAATAGAAAGTTCAAAAGAACAAAATTTATTTGAAACAGAAATCTTGTTACAATGTAAAAGTCTTTACTGTCACTTTTGATCAATTTAATGCATCCACACTGAATAAAAGTATTAGTTTCTTAAAAATAAAAACTTACTGACCTTGAACCTTTGAATAGTAGTGTACTATTTTAACAAATAATTTTTTTTGAAAGTGGTATTTGAAATCCACTTGGCTTTTCAGCCTAGGTCAACTGGCATATCTCAGACTCGTCCCCATCACTGATCAGTTGTGTGTACATGTGTTTGTTGTAGGAGATCTCCCCAGGTGAGCTGACTCTCGAGGCACTATTGGAGATGTCGGATGAGCAGGTGTGTGAGACGCTGCAGAAGTTTGGAGCGAGTGATGAAGAATGTGCTCGACTCAATGCCTCGCTCACATGTCTACGATCAGCCCACAAATCAGGTGAGTTCACAGGATGCAGCTAAAAATATCACCAGACTGTTCTGAAAGCCTTCATACAGTCCTGAATTACTGAATTATCTATCATCTAACTATCTATCTATCTTTCTGCTTATGGAAAAAAGTACAGAAAAGTATGAAAGCACATAGTACAGAATTACTGGAATAGATCATTAGAAGGAGGTATCCACCAGTGTTGGGTATATTACTATAAAAAAAAGTTATTAAATACTAGCTACTAATTACATCTTCAACAGTGTAATTAGATTACTGTACAAATTACTGAGAAAGTATTGCATTACTTATTACTAATTACTTTCTAAATTCCATTTCAACCAGTTGAACAATACAAGGATAGACATGAAATGGCTTTTAATTCTTTTATATAAATAATAAAAAATTGCATAAATTATTCTTGAACTGATCAAAGTATTTAAAGGGAGAAGGTTACATTAAAAACATGCATTTTAACATAAGACGATACATTTTGATGTTAAATCTACTATTGTTTTAAATAGAATTGTTCTATTGTCTATTTGGTATTTAATGCAATTACATCAGAAGTAACTGTAATTAAATTATTAAGAGTAATTAAGAGTACTTTATATTTTCAAGGGAAAAGCAATTAAATTATTATTAATTAATTATTAGTAATGAGTTACAGCCAGGACTGGTATTCACATACTTTTGGTCACAGTTGAGTTATGGTGTGAAAAAAAAAAAAAAATTCTACCAGAGAACGTCCAGAAGAGGGCAACACAATGCTGAGTTTCATCATTGTGGACTGGGGTATAAAAAGCTCTTTGTTGTATAATGCATCTGATTTTACTTAATATGATGCATTTTGTGATACAGAAGGTTGTCTTTGTGTGAAGTCTTTATTTTGTATTTTAGTTTATTAATTACAGGCAGGATGGACAGACAAGTGAGCTTTGTGCTTGGGGTCAAAAAGATTTTTTTGTTTTTAAAACACGTCTTTTATGCTCATCAAGGCTGCATTTATTTGACCTAAAATATAGTAAAAACAATAACATTGTGAAATATTATTACATTTAAAAAGCTTTCTATTTGGACATGGTCAGCAACAATACTCAGGTAGGCTGTGGCGTTTAAATGAGGCTCTTGGCCAAAAGTGTGCCAAGAAAACACCATTACACCACCAGCACCTGAGCCGTTGATACGAGGCAGGATGGATCCATGGTTTCATGTTGTTTACGCTAAATTCTGACCCTACCATCTGAACGTAGCAGCAGTAAACAAGACTCATCAGACCAGGCAATGTTTTTCCAATCTTCTACTGTCCAATTTTGGTGAGCCCATGTGAATTGTAGCCTCAGTTTCCTGTTTTTCCCCATTCTGATGCTCAGTTTGAACTTCAGCAGATTGTCTTGACCATGTCTACATGCCTAAATGCATTGAGTTGCTGCTTCTATGTGATTGGCTTATTAGATATTTGCGTTAACAAGCAGTTGGACAGGTGTACCTAATAAAGTGTCAGATGAATGTAGTTGATATTAATACTACTATTACTATTAATAAAAACAATTAATACTTGGAAATTATTTGCACAGAATTTTTTTTACCAATTTAATCAGTTGTTACCCCGTGAAGCTCATATTTTAAAAATCATTAGCCATAGTAACACAAATTAACATTTTTCAGCATTATATTTTATGCTTGGAATAAGAAAATAAAAAACATATCTAATTGATTGAGACTTAATTCAATCCCTAGTTCATACATTCATTCAGTTAAAAGGTTTTAATTTAATGAGGCTTTTCTCCAGATGTTTTCATTGCAGTGAGCTTCAGGACTGTGTTTATATGTGCTGTATGTATGGTACCTCAGAGCTTGTTTCATTGTGTGTGTTTGTACCACTGGAGGGCAGCATTGTATCAGCTCTGAAATACAGCACAGTTTGATAACAGTGTTAGGTAACATCACACTTTAAATGAACGGAAAGAGCTTTCTTGCAGTGTTTGTCCTCTGCCTCCACAGCTGGAGATGATTGTTCCTGCTCTTACCTGAAAAAAGATTTGATTGAAGGAAGTGTTTCTGCAGATGTTCAAATCTCAGTTTGATGTCACCAGTGTGTGAAGTTAGAAGAGCTTGATAACTGATGCTAAATCACTTGAAGGACTGGGTTGTGCTTTTTGCATTTTGTCCTTAATTGATCTATAGATCTGTAAAGTGTTACCACATCTCTCACATATTATAATACCACATCTTGCAGATTTCTGCAAGCATGCATGGAAGTTAATGTTTTGCAAATGATTAGTGATTTGTTTGATATATATCAGACAGATTAATAATAGACCCATATTTGTCCATTTTGAAATCACATTGGCAGACCAGATACGTAGATGCAAATGGTGAGAATTCAACTTTTTGAGATCAAAAAAGGTCACCTACGAGATTCGCGTAGATCCGATGAGAGTGTTTTTTTTTTTTTTTGAGCTGACATCACACTGCTGACATCTGGGTAACTTCTTTGTTTATTCTTCTTTGATGCCTCGCATCTTTCTCACCTTTTTCACCCCGATGTGTTTGCATCCCTGCAGATAGATTTCCCCTTTAGTCAGTTCCAAAATATACCGACCACTTTGTTCATGGATGATGCAAACATAATGCATTTTGAGGGAATATTGTTCAAAATAAATTATAGTTGAAACTTTAATTAGCAATTTTATTATTTTATTATATATACACATACTCACAGTTGTGTTCAGAATTATTGGCACTCTTGGTAAATATAATCAGAGAAAGCTGTGAAAATACATCTGCATTGTTTATCCTTTTGAAAAAAAAACAATCACAAAAATCTAACCTTTCACTGAAGTAAAACTAATGAATGTGGGGGAAAATTACATTATGAAATAAATGTTTTTCTGTAATACATGTTGGCCACAATTATTGGCACCCCTAGAAATAGAGTAAAATATATCTAAGTATATTCCCATTTATATTTACAATTTTTAGCAGGGTGACTAGGAACATGAAATTGTCCAGCCATGACTTTCACAGGAGTATAAATATGAGGAAACTCAAAGGCCAAATTCCCTTAATCATTCATCACAATGAGTAAAACCAAAGAATATAGTTCTGATGTGCAGCAAAAGATTGTTGAGCTTCACAAAATAGAAAGTGGCTGTAAGAAAATAGCTAAAGCATTGAAAATCCCCATTTCCACCATCAGGGCAATAATTAAGAAGTTCCAATCAACTAAAGATGTTACAAATCTGCCTGGAAGAGGACGTGTGTCTAAATCGTCCTAATGCGTGGTGAGGAGGAAAGTTTGAGTTGCCAAAGACTCTCCAAGGATCACAGCTGGAGAATTGCAGAGATTAGTTGAGACTTGAGTCTCAGAAAGCTTAAAAAAAATGATCAAACAGCTCCTACATCACCACAAGTTGTTTGGTAGGGTTTCAAGAAAAATACTCTGCTCTTATCCAAAAACAAACTCCAGCATATTCAGTTGTCAAACACGACCGGAACTTCAAACTTCTATGGTCAGATGAAACTAAAAAAGTGCTTTTTTTGGCAGCAAACCCACCAGATGGGTTTGGTGCAAACAGAGATAAAAAAAAAAATACCCCATGCCCACGGTTAAATTTACTGCTGGTTCTTTGTTGTTGTGGGCCTATTTTTTTTGCTTTGTTTTGCTGGAGGTCCTGGACATCTTGTTCAGATACATGGCATCATGGATTATATCAAATACCAACAGATGTAAATCAAAACTTGACGATTCTCTACTAGAAATCTTATAATGGGCCGTGGTTGGTTCTGACCTGAACCCTATAGAAATCTGAAGATGAGAATGTATCAACATGGAGCTGGGAATCTGAAGGATCTGAAGAGATACTATGGAGGAACGGTCTCTGATCTCTTGTCAGGTGTTCTCCAAACTCATCAGGCATTATAGGTTATCTTGGCAAAAGGAGGTTGAAAAAAGAATGGAATAAAATTAATTGTGGCCAATGTGTATTAGAGAAAAACATTAATTTAATAACAAGATTTTCCCTCCATTTTCAATAGTTTTACTTCAATGAAAGGTTAGATTTTTATGATTTTTTTTTTTTTAATAAAAGGTCAAAAGGGTTAAAAATGCAGATTTATTTTCACAGCCTTCTTTGTTCATATTTACCAATGGTCAAAGACAAAAAGTTCCCTCTGGGAAACTCAAAAATGTCTGTGTTGACCAACAGAGGGCAGCAAAGCTTTTTCAGTCTGATAGTATGTTGTGTAAATGAGGATTGCGGGTAAACAAAGGAGAACTGTTCCTTTGCAGGTGAATTATATCACGCATACTACTTTGCACAAGCCTTATGGTGTTTTTTTAAGTAAACTTTTATTTGAGTGTTTATTTACAGGCTTTTCTCCATCAGTTCAGGTATCCTGATACAAAAAAAAAGTGGTGATAAAATGTAATGTAATTTGCTGTCATTGAATCTCTACAGCAATTCCATGTTACCCTCTCAATGGATATTTCTTTCCTCTATTGACTCTGTATTTGCTTTGAGTAGCGTTAGTGCGGCCGCCCTGGAGTGCCTGAATTTTCTCAGACGTGGATTCCCGCTGTGATAGTGTTCAGACACAGCGCTAACCGCCTATTGCACTGTTGAAAGTGTGATCAGGCTGGATTGCTTTGTTTAAAGGCAGGCTTAGAGATGCTTTTAAGATGCTGGTAGCTTGTTGAGGACACAGCACGGGCTCCTTCAGGGTTCAGCGAAGGTGCCACACAAGGACTATGGGGGATTCCAGCTGTCACGAAAGCGTGGTGTATAATTTAGAAATCGCACCTCTCTTCATCTTGATTTCTTTTCTTTTGTCGCTCTCGTTCTCCGTCTGCCACTCTATACCCCCCTTGTTCTCATCTCTGCTGTGTCTTTATTCAGACTCTGATTCATTTAAATGAATAGTTCACCTAAAAATGAGAATTCTGTCATCATTTACTCACTCTCATGTCATTCCAAACCCACTTGGGACACTGTTTCTTCTGTGATCCAAGCTGCTCTTTTCATCCAATGAAAGTGAATGGTGACCAGGGATGTCGAGCAAGATTATCAGTGAATAAAAACGTATACAATATGTTGGTCTGTTCCTCACATAATGCTATTATAAGGATTCAGAAGACTTAAATATAATATAGTACATAAGTCATATGGACTACCTTTATGATTCTTTATGGAGCTTTTGAAAGAAAGCAGCCCAGATATTAGCTTAAACCTTTCCTTCTGTGTTCCACGGAAGAAAGAAAGTATACTAAACTGAATAAGTGATTTTAGTGAGTTTGAGACCTCACACCTCACTGCATTCCAGAGAGAGAGAGAGAAAAAAAAGTAATTTTGTTAAACAGGTTTCCTGTTTGAGGAAGAGGCAGAGCAAAGCAGCGCAAGGGAATCAATCATCTATCTTGTTTTGTTTTGTAACCTAATACGTACATACATACAGTGCTCAGCATAAATGAGTACACCCCCTTTGAAAAGTAACATTTTAAACAATATCTCAATGACAAAACAATTTCCGAAATGTTGACAAGACTAATTTAATATAACATCTGTTTAACTTATAACATGAAATAAGGTTAATAATATAACTTAGATTACACATTTTTCAGTTTTACTCAAATTAGGGTGATGCAAAAATGAGTACACCCCACAACAAAAACTACTACATCTAGTACTTTGTATGGCCTCCATGATTTTTAATGACAGCACCAAGTCTTCTAGGTATGGAATGAACAAGTTGGCGACATTTTGCAACATCTATCTTTTTCCATTCTTCAAGAATGACCTCTTTTAGAGACTGGATGCTGGATGGAGAGTGATGCTCAACTTGTCTCTTCAGAATTCCCCATAGGTGTTCGATTGGGTTCAGATCAGGAGAATCACTTTCACCCTGTTCTTCTTCAGAAATCCAACAGTGGCCTTAGATGTGTGTTTAGGATCATTGTCATGTTGGAAAAGTGCATGACGACCAAGGGCACGGAGTGATGGTAGCATCTTCTCTTTCAGTATAGAGCAGTACATCTGTGAATTCATGATGCCATCAATGAAATGCAGCTCCCCGTCACCAGCAGCACTCATGCAGCCCCTCATAAGGACACTGCCACCACCATGTTTCACCGTAGGCACCATGCATTTTTCTTTGTATTTCTCACCTTTGCGACTCCATACAGTTTTGAAGCCATCAGTTCCAAAAACATTTATCTTGGTCTCATCACTCCAGAGTATAGAGTCCCAGTAGTCTTCATCTTTGTCAGCATGGGCCCTGGCAAACTCTAGGCGGGCTTTTTTGTGCCTGGGCTTTAGGAGAGGCTTCTTTATTGGACGGCACCCATGCATGCCATTCCTCTGCAGTGTGTGCCGTATTGTGTCACGGGAAATAGTCACCCCAGTTTGGCTTTCTACTTCTTTAGATAACTGCAGTGAACTTGCATGCCGATTTTCTTCAACCCTTTTCATCAGCAGACGCTCCTGTCGAGGTGTTAACTTCCGTGGACGACCTGGACGTCTCTGTCAGATGGTTGCAGTTCCATCTTTTTTAAATTTTTGTACCACTTTTGCTACAATATTCTGACTGATAAGTAAAGCTTTGCTGATCTTCTTGTAGCCTTCACCTTTCTGGTGTAAAGAAATTATTTTCTTTCTCAGGTCTTGTGACATTTCTCTTCCATGTGGTGCCATTGCTGACAGCATGAAATGGGAAGGGGTTTTAACACCCTTTTATAGTCAACTGTCTGCTGGACACCTGTGTAATGAATAATTAGACTCACCTGTGGTTGAATTCTTGTTCAGTTAGACATTTGTAGTCTAAAATTTAGCTTTGCTCCAGAGACTTTTAGTGGGGTGTACTCATTTTTGCATCACCCTAATTGGAGTAAAATTGAAAATTTTGTTCTCTAAGTTATATTATTAACCTTACTTTCATGTTATAAATTAAACAGATGTTATATTAAACTTAGTCTTGTCAACATTTTGGAAATTGTTTTTGTGTTCATTAAGATATTGTTTAAAATGTTACTTTTCAAAGGGGGTGTACTCATTTATGCTGAGCACTGTATATATACTGTATCGTGTATATATATATATATATATATATATATATATATATATATATATATATATATATATATATATATAAATAAAAGTTCTCCCAAATATTAACACTGTAATTCTAGGGGGTTGTGACTCTTTCTAGAATAGAATCTGCCGGCTGCTATAACATTCCCTTCAATATACAGGGGAGAAATCACTTTTTCTGGTTTGAGGGATTTCTGTCTTACCTTTTAAAGGACATACACCATAGCGAAAGTGGAAAGTCACATCTCAGCCATTTTCCAAGACCTTTCAATACTATGTACCAATTTCACGTTCAGCATGTCAGCATTTATATATCTACAGATTATAAAGATCAGGTGTATAATACTGCCCATCCTGCTATTTTATTGACCTCCCATTGTTGGACAAAACCCTACTTTATTCATAGGTGCCTCTGACCTTGAAGAGATATTTAATCACTTTAAGCATCTCATAGACATTTAAACAGGATTTTATGACTGAATAAGAGAGATTGTGTACAACAGTTGGCCACACATCTGATTTGAAGGCCGTGATGGAGGCAACTCTCAGACACTTATGAGTTAAGTAAGCAAAGTAATAGGAAAAGATTATATTTTTCATTGAGATAAAAGCCTTAAAGAGTATAATTCTGTTCAAATTTATTTTCTTGAGTCAGTTAGCATGGTGGTGAGTCACATTCAGAATTCTAATTGTGTCTTTGTTTTACCCACAATCCTGCCCTGCAGGCTTCCTCATTGTAAATGCTGCTTATCATCCATATTAGTGTGTAATTGGGATGTATGTTTTCAATTGCCCACAAATGCAGCCCCTCCTACAGCTTTACAAATAATCTGTTTTTCAGAAGAGTCATTGCCACAAATATTCACCCCAAAGTGGCTGTTTTCAAAAGAAACATGTTTAAACAGGAAAAACAATTTATATAAACCATGACACTTCTCATTACCTGGCTTTAAACAAATATCCCAGGTTCAATACAATTTAAGCTCCGTCAGCAGCATCTTTGGGCTGCAGTCATAAAAACAAAGCAAAAATGTGTGTCCAGTGATGCACTTACAATAGGGCTGGTTCCACATTACCATAAAAATTCCATTTAGAATTTCAATGTAGCAATCTCTTTTTTGAACTAGAAAAAGATGCTGTCAATAGAGCTTACTTTCAGTGTTTTGAAAGAAGATTCTTATGTTCACAAAGGCTGCAGTTATTTAATCAAATACACATTATTACAATGGCTCGATAGCGCCACCTACAAAATTTCAATTAAGCGCCCTTTGCGCTACATTTCACGTACAGGTATGAAATTTGGTAGACACGTGTAACAGCCCATTACCTACAAAAAAGTCCCGGGGTGCAAAATCTGAAAACCCAACAGGAAGTGAGATATTTTGAATTTTCTTGCAAACTTTTTTGCAAATTTCCAGACGTTGTACTTTAACAAACTCCTCCTAGAGATTTTATCAGATCAACATCATATTTGGTCAGTCTAATCTAAAGGCCTTGGCGAATTGCGAAGATCTAGAGTTTTCGCTGAAGGGCGTGTCTGTGGCGGCCTGACAAAGTTTGATGTTTCGCCATGAAACAGGAAGTTGTTGTAACTCGGGCATACAATGTCGGATCTACCCTAAACTTCACGTTTCATTAGAGTCCTGGCCATGCCAACATTCAGTTACAGTCATAGCGCAACCTGCGGGCAACAGGAAATGACATGTTTTACACTGATTAACTCCTCGTTGAGATTTAACCAGATCAACATCATATGTTGTCAGTCTAATCTGAAGACCTTAGCGATGATATGTTGCAAAGATCTTGAGTTTTCGTTGAACGGCAGGTCCGTGGCGGCCTGACAAAGTCTGATGTTTCGCCATAAAAGACGAAGCTGTTGTAACTCAGGCATACAATGTCCGATCTGCCCCAAACTTCACATGTGTGTTAAGAGTCCTGGCCTGAAGACATCTACATGCCAATATTCAGTTAGTCATGGCGCCACCTGCTGGCAACAGGAAACGGCATGCTTTGCATTGTAATTCACTCCCAGAAACACATTTAAATATGCCATGAAGTACCAAACATGCTAGAAACACATTAAATCATGCAACACTTGGCTAAGTGCTAATGTTTGCGATTAACGCCACGAAACAGGAAGTTGTTGTAATTCAGGCATACAATGTCTGGTCTGCTCCAAACTTCACATGTTTGATAATAGTCCTGGCCTGAAGACATCTACATGGCAATATTCAGCTACAGTCAAAGCACCACCTGTTGGCAGCAGGAAGTGTGGCACTTGGACATGACTTTGCCATAATTCTCCCGTGTTTACTCGCTTACATGCATGTCACCCACTGTTCACAGTTTTCCTAAGGCCAACAGGTGGCAGTGAGCCCGGGTGCGAGGGCCCTTTCATTGCTGCTTAATATTTTTGTGGAAACCATGATACTTTTTTTTTTTTAATCAGGATACTTTGAGTATAAAGTTCAAAAGAACTGCATTAATTTGAAATATAATGTTTTGCTTTTTGCTTTTGGTCAATTTAATGCATCCTTGCTAAATAAAATTATTAAAATCTTTAAAAACAATCTTACTGACCCCAAACCTTTTGAATGATATTATAAAGTGTAACACATAAAATGCCTTTTATATGCATCTAATACAAAGAAGTACATAAAAGTAAAAAAAAGTCTACAGAGGAACTTGATTTGCAGGCTGACAGAGGGTTTGTTCATGGTCTCAGTGAAGCCAATCCAGTTCTTGGTTAAAGGCATGTTTGGTTGGAGAGACAAAAATCTCAAATGTCTTTTTGAACTGATTCATGTGTGATTCCTGTCTGTCAGGATTCTGTCCACTCTGGAGGGCTCAGAGTCTTTATAATTAGCCCTGTCTTGACACAAATATCACTGCTAAGTCATATTCATAGTCGTCGTGTCATGTAGTCAAAGTCATATTGCTTTATTATTAGAGCAGAACCTAATTAACGGCATTGGGAAATGATAATGTATGGGCAAACCGCGGGGGCGACGAGTCGTCTTGACACCTCTCATGAGTTGTTTTGTGACATTAATGGCAGTATCTTTGACTTGTGATAATGGCATTGCTAATCGAGATGCTAATAGAAGTATCCATGCGTCCCTTTGTAGCAGTTGCATAAGGCACTGTTGCTAGGCAATGGTTGTGACTGCAAATGTATTGTTTCAGAAATGTTGACATGTTCTCATTAGGATTTGCTGGATCATTACTGGTCGACTTTGTGTTCTGTAGTTTGGGCATTATGTCAGTAGTGGTGTTATAAGGCTCATAGTTAGGATTGGGGATTTGGACCAACCTTTAACCCTAAGTATTCAATTTGGTCATGTAACCCATCACACACTGTTTGTGCTACAGACCTGAATGAAAATTTAAATTGAGCGTCAAAAGTCAAATAAATCCCATAGATTTGCATATATTTGTAAACAACCATGCATAATACCTTAGCAACTTATTAACAACTACTCAAAACACCTTAGGAACCTCATGGCAAACTCATGGCCTCTTGGCAAACTCCCAGAACACTCTAGCACTGCAGCATCAAGTTCTGCACATGATTTGTAACTCAAAAATGCACCAAAACTAATAAGGAAGAACGTTTGTAACACCTTCTGCGAGGCAACGCACGTCTTCGAGTGATATGTAGAATTAAATCTTTGACAATTGTTGCTTGTTTTAATAAGACACATTCATCATTTCAGGAAAACAAACACTGAGGAATTATTGACAGCTGTTGCCACAATCTACTGCACAACAGATGGATTCATTCACACCTTTCTGTAGCAAGACAGAGGTGAATCTTGAGGTTGAAAATTGACGACAGACAAAACTACCATGGGGTGGTGAGATGAGGATGTTTAGAAAAATACATATAACAGCTTTTTTAGAGAAAAAAAGTTTTTTTTTTTTAAATCTTTGCATGCGCAATACTGTATATCAGTGGCATATCCACCAAAATTAATGTTTCCATTACTAATTTTATATAAATTATTTTTAAATTATATTTTAAAATCTGTTGTATGCTCTTTTTCTGTGGCATGTTTTAAAAGTACTAATCAGATATCTTGATATCATGATATCCTGTTTACTAAGCTTTTTTTTTTAGGCAAATTAATACTTTTATTCAGCAAGGATGTATTAAATTGATCAAAAGTGACAGTAAAGACATTTATAAAGTTACAAAACTTCTATTTCAAATGCTGTTCTTTTGAACTTTGTATTCATCAAAGAATCCTGAAAAATGTATCACTTATTTCCACAACTGTTTTCAACAGTGATATTAATAATAAATAACTGTATCTTTTTACTTCTGCCAATTGTATTTAGGCAGATAAATGTTGTTTATTTGTGAATATTATGTTGATAAACCAAATTTGTTGGTCACAGAGCTTATTTTCTGCAGTAATCCAAAAGCAAATGGAAAAATCCTAGGGAAATCAAGGCAATGCTATCTTGGCTTATGAAAATATGTTATCCTTGTAGCACTCTATTAAAGGTAGAGTGTGTAAAAAAATGGAGTTGCAAGAATATTGGGTCTCATTCGTGAAACATGAGAAGAATTAATTTCTAGTTTAAGTCACTCAGTTCACACATAAATTGTTTTACAGTATGTAAAACTTAATTAATTTAATTAAGTCCTCTTTTGGCAATAACAAAACCCCACTCAAGTCAAGTCACCTTTACGCAACTACCACTTTGACGCTTTGGAAAGTTCATAAAGAAATCGTAAAACAAATCCATATGAATTGAGCGGGTTAGTCCAAATTTTCTGATTATATTTGATCGCTTTATTTGATGAACAGATTTAATTTAGTCTTTTATATATTGTCATTTCTGGTCAATGTCTCACTTTTAAAATGAGCTACACATTTAGGGTAATTGTTTAGGATTGTTGTTTGTTTGTCACTCCTTAGAAATCACACTAAAAGAAGGAGAAGGATGTTGTTTAATGCTCCTTCGAGGATATGCAAAGTATTAGTAACTAGCCAAGTAGTTAGTGATTTATTTCTCATCGTGTTAGCAACTTGACATCGCAAACTTCACACATCTCCCATTGGGTCAAGCGGTGGCCATGCCTGAAACTTTGAAACTTCGAGTAGCTTGTTTGTCATCTCTTTGCTGTAATTAAAATGCTCATTTGAGCATCTTCCAGGCCATGGGGGGACTGTGAGAAGTGTCCTTCAGCTGTGCCCACTGGACCCCTCCTTAGGAGTAGCAAACACTTATCTCCCATCATGCTCAAAGAGTAGGAGTGTGTCCCCTAGAGTGAGTGTGTCTTGTAAGGGAGTTGGGGGGGTTGTTAAGGGCCCTTGGAAAGATTTGTGTGCAGTGAACTGTGACCACTGAGCCGCAGTCCAGGTAGAAACCACAAGAGGGAAGGTCCTGTAATGATGTTTGTGTGTGGAGTTGGTGGATTGTGGGTTCCAAAGCAATTACAGATTAACAATCTTTGAAGTAAACTGACCATTTTTGACATTTTCTCTGTTTTCAGAAAGTTTTATTTGTAAACTCTCATTAACAATCACGTCACCGGCATCCCTTCACTCCCACAGTACTCAGCCTCGCCCCACTCATGATAATGTTAATTACATACAGTTCATTTACATAAACATCACATTCAGATCTTGGTTAAATGTTAGATAGCAAATAACACATGCTAACTATCAAAGAGACTGGCATTATATAGTTGCATGTACAACATACTGTATATGTGGTCTTAAAAGTTTTGCAGCCCATCCTCAACCTAACCCCAAGCTCTACTCTTCACCACAATGGTAACCCTACAAAACTAACATAAACAGAATCTCCTGTAAATTCCAACACGCAACATTAAACACTAACTTATGTCCCCCTATGTTAATCCTGTGCAAAAACACACAAAATAACACTTAATTTCAACATTTATTTATACAGTCTGACGCATGCTGGGAATTAGAAATCTGCTGCAACTCAATCATATTAAAGGGGGGAATCACACACAGTTTCTGCCAATCTCATGTTAATCTTGAGTACCTATAGAGTAGTATTGCATCCTTCATATCTCCGAAAAATCGTTAGTTTTACCTTTATAAAAGACAGATACGCTGTACCGACTCTTTCCGAAAAAAGCCGAGCTCCTGGAGGTGTGCCGTGGGCAGAGCTAAAGAGTCACGAGCGTGCGCAGCTTTTGCATAGAGATCGTCTGCAAGCTGCGACATCATTATAAATAAAAAGGGAACAAAAACATTCGTGTTGTTTACATTATATGCACTTGCGTGCCGATTGCCAACAAAACACAGACATTTGATGCAGCTTTACTCACCGCCTGCGATCTGCAAATCTAGCGTCGAACTGGGACTTGTTTGCAAAGCATTCATCACCGAAATTCCGGGAACAAACAAACATACGTGTGCAACTCCGTTGCTGCCCCGGAAAAATAAACTTCATCCACTGTTTCCTTAACGCTGGGTTTTTGGGAAGCTGAAAAAGGTAATCTTTCCCTCACAACCAAAAACACACTCCTTTGGTGACATTCCCTGCGTCTCAATCAGCTCCCTAGATCCCTAGTTCATGAATCAGTATATCGTGAAAATGAATGTGGCCGACTCCCTGATCATTGTCCTGACCACTGAACTAGTGAGCTGATTGCTGAAAAATCTCTCGGCTTCCGTATCCCGTATAACACGCAACTCTTTAACAGTGTGAATAAGTCAGAATGCATGAAATAGCATTAGACCCCCCCCCTTTAAGTTCAGCTTACTACAATGAAATTTTGAGTTCATGCAACTTTTTTTCTGTTAAGTACAATATACTTTTCATTATTATTTGAGTGAAACAAACTCATTTCATGTAATTAATTTCGCTCTTCGGTTTTACAGTGTGTCATGCCCATGCATTCAAATCCAGCCTGTGATATTTCCTGACCTTATTTTTTATTAATAAAATTCACACTTCAAGAAAAATGTGCAATACTCATCTATCCTGCAAAGATAGATGTATGCTTCATAAATAAAATTAAAGCCTAAAAATGTGTAGTCACGTGTCTGTTTTTCGGCAAATTTTCATAGGCCCTGTTTACACCTGGTATTAAGATGAGTTTTGGTCCATCTGATCACAAGTAGACCAGTGAGACACATTCCGAGATTCACATGGTGTTTTAATGTCTCTTTTGTCCACTTTCAACCACTTCTATCCTGATTTCTTTGAGGGAAGGGTCTATGGGTGGGTAAATGAGTGGGTTTTTCAGATCTTTCAATCTGATGGACAAAGCAAGCTTGCACAATTTACATATGAATGCGACCGGAGACAACAGAAAAACATACTGAGATCATCAGGTATCGTTTCTGCTCTGATAGCTGCACGCTGAACGCAGTGAATGTTGAGAGAACATTGTGCTTGGTTTGTTTATCATCTTCAAACCAAACTTAGGTCTTCAGTCGGCAAAGTTTAAATCCCGTCTTGCTTCCCATAAAGTTTACGCGTTAGGTCAGTTGGCGGAAAGTAGGCGGTCTTTAGTGGCTGTCCGGTCGAATGCATTTTCGACTACCTCTGGATGTGGTCGAAAGTGGACAAGTTCAAAATGTTTTAGACCACGTTTACACCTGTATTTAGCCTCGTCCACTTGCGATCGGAATTATGAAAATGCTACTTAATACCAGATGTAAACAGGGCCATAGATAAAATCCAGTCATTTCAATAGGAATCCATGTGATCTGGAATTTTGCATGAGGGTGAAAGTTTTCTCACATAGATTTGTGGAGCCCACTGTATCTACAATGAAATTACCTTAAAGTTAACATGCATTTTGGGAATACATCGTTTAATAAGGTGCAGAATTAAAACAATTAACTTGAATGAAAAATTGAACCAACTGTTAGTCGAGTTTGAAAAAGAATTGATGTCCTGATAGCACATTTCATCATGTGGGTTTCCATCTATCTTCCTGTCTTTCAGCTATTCTAAATAAAGGCACCATCAATCAAATCTCAGCAGCCTACCTGCTCTCCCAGAGTTGAAGACATTTTCTACAGCTCACTTTTCAGTCTCCTGAAAATACATATACTCAGAAAATGGGTTAAGCCGAAAAGAACCCCACAGACTCTAGAGTTTAGACATGTTTAATGTCAGTCTGCTGGTTTTCTGTTTGTTCGCTGTAATGCAGAGTTTAACGTCAATGCACTGAAATTTATGTCAACACAAAATTTTTGAGAGAAGGAAAAGCGATAGAGAGAGCTAGAGAGATTGAAAAACAGGACATGATGGATGATGGTCATCCTCTGGAACAAAAGGTGGATCACTAATAGATAAAGTTCACTATGAGCTTTGTGTTTGTCATCTTTTAATTTCCCTCTTTGTAGTTCTTCTACATTAATGGTGTTGGTGATTCTATTACGAATGGGATTTGTTCAGAAATTAAAAAAGGGTTAAATATAAGATTCATTTATGTTGAACATAATCATTAATGATAAATATACCTGAATTGTGATCTTATAAATGATACTTACAGATGGGCTCATTTCTTAATTGCAATAGTACTGTTTTTAGAAATGTGCTGTGGAGAAATCAAATAAATATGTATTGAATTGCATTTGAATATATATTAATGAATATGCATTGTGTTTTTTTTTTTTTTTCAAGAACAACTTGAGGATGACAAATTACAGAGTAATGGAGGTGAGACCGTCAGTTTCTCTTTCTCAGGTTTGTCTGTTGTCATAGTGTGTTTACGTATCAGTCAACTTCAGTAGTCATTACATTGAGACATTTCAGAATCACTTTGCTCTCAATCACACGTATCCTTTCATCTTTCTGTCTGTTTGTCATGATAGATGCAGTCTGAGTCTCTTCACTGTTGACATCCTTCATCTGGCACTTGGTATCAAACTCATTTTCTCTTCTCTTCTCTACTCTTCTCTTCTCTTCTCTTCTCTTCTCCTCTTCTCTTCGGCTTATCTCATCTCTTGCCTCGCGTATTCTCATTTCTTCTATTCTTTTATTTCTTTTCTCTTGTGTCTTGTCATCTCCTGCTCTTCTGTTTTTGTCTGGTGGTCAACTGATATATTGCCAAGGTATAAATATTGTCTGATATTTGGAATTTTTTAATTATCGGCATCAGCCTGTATGTTTTACTGATTAAGGATTAAGAATTAAGGATTTTTTAAATTGATTAATTTTCAAATTATTCCAAATTATTCCAAATATTTATGTTACAGATTTATTTTTTATCAAGTTCATTGTATTTGTTCAAACTGATTCATGTTTAAATTAATTCAAATTATTTTAGTAAATATTATGTAAAATAAATATTAATTTTAGATTTGTTTTTATCAAGTTTATTTGTTCAAATTGATCTTTAATTGTCAAATTATATTAGTAAATATGATGTAAAAATTTATTTTTTATCAAGTTCAATTTATTTGCTCAAATTGATTCATTTTCAGATTATTTCAGTAAATATTATGTAAAATAAATGTTTATTTTACATATTTGTTTTTTATCAAGTTTAATTTGTTAAAATTGATTTATTTTCAAATTTTTTCATAAATAATATGTACATTAAAATTTTACAGATTTGTTTTTTATCAAGTTCAGTTTATTTGTTCAGATTGCTTTTTAAAAATATGTTAAATTATTTTAGTATGATGTAAAATAAACATTATTTTACAGATTTATTTTTATCAAGTTTAATTTATATGTTCAAATTGATTCATTTTCGATTATTTATTTCTTATTATTTTATAATAATATATACATTTTCATTTTATTTTGAGCATGTGTCTTCAGAGTCAGCTCAGTTGTGTCATATCAAATACCGGCTTTATATCAGCCAATGTCCACTTTCTTCTCTAAGATATCGGCATCAGGCATCGAAAACAAAAAACAACAGCCATTATCCTTGTCTAATTTTGTCTCATCTTATCTTCATTTTTCTTCTCTTGTCTCATCTCATGTAACCACATCTCACCTCGTCCCTTCTCTTCTTATTATTTCATTACCTGTTTGCTTCTCATCTCTTCTTTTCTTATTTCTTCTCATCTTATATCATCTCCTCTTTTCCAGTGTTTCTTCTTTAACGTACCTGTGCCTCTTTATTCTGGCCAGTACAAACCTCCACCTCTCACATTGTGTGTCCACAGGATCCAAGCAGGACTGGTCTATTCAGTGGCCCACGTCTGAGTCGGGTAAAGAGAACACCCCTGTGGGGCCGTCGGACCCCAGTCAGTGGGTCCGTCTCCAGCTCTCCCAGAGCCCCAAATTGCACTCACGCTATAGCCAGCACTTGTGCCAGAGCCCCCAGGCCCTGGCGCCCCCCTTTTACTCCCCTCACCCGCATTCGGACCGGCTGACCGTAGACCCCCACTCCGGCCTCTTCCCTTCGTCTCTGGATACTGGACATCACTCTCTCCCTCCTTCCCCCCGACAGAGGCACTTTGCCCACACACCTCCACGGACTCCCTTAGTAGTGAACACCATGACCCCTCCAG
Source organism: Hypophthalmichthys nobilis (assembly GCA_037950665.1). NCBI lineage: Eukaryota > Metazoa > Chordata > Actinopteri > Cypriniformes > Xenocyprididae > Hypophthalmichthys > Hypophthalmichthys nobilis. Next base: position 6,655,669 of record CM075468.1, on the reverse strand, counting down.
GGACGCCACAGGTCAGGCGCAGGAATAAACTGAAGGCCCCCGGAACCCCACCGCCCGCCAGCCGAAGCTCATCCACCTTCTGCCGGGATTCACGGCTCTGCACCGCAGCAAATCCCACGAGTTCCAGCTGGGGAACAGAATAGATGACGCACAGACACCCAAGTGAGTCACACTACATTATACAGCGTTCAGCGTAATTGTGCAGTGCATTTTAAATGTTGATTTGTTTTTCGGTGAGAGGGTCAGATGTTGGTCTCTAGCTCAGCAAAACCAAGCTGCCTACGTAGACAGCATTTTAAGGCATTGTAAACATGCTTTTGACAAAGGTCAAAAGCTGGGAAGCAAAATTAGGCTTTCCTTCTAAGGTACATTGTTCATTTCATGTAATCCTTCACAGTTTCACAGTTTCATGTAATCCTTCACAGTTAAGACAATCCCAGAATATACAATCCCAAAATATATGCAATTCCCCCATCTTGAATGAAAGTTCAGATGTAAAAAAAAATATATATTATATATATATATATATATATATATATACACTGAACAAAATTATAAACGCAACAGTTTTGTTTTTGCCCCCATTTTTCATGAGCTGAACTCAAAGATTTAAGACTTTTTCTTTGTACACAAAAGGCCTATTTCTCTCAAATATTGTTCACAAATCTGTCTAAATCTGTGTTAGTGAGCACTTCTCCTTTGCCGAGATAATCCATCCACCTCACAGGTGTGGCATATCAAGATGCTGATTAGACAGCATGATTATTGCACAGGTGTGCCTTAGGCTGTCCACAATAAAAGGCCACTCTAAAATGTGCAGTTTTACTGTATTGGGGAAAACCAGTCAGTATCTGGTGTGACCACCATTTGCCTCACGCAGTGCAACACATCTCCTTCGCATAGAGTTGATCAGGTTGTTGATTGTGGCCTGTGGAATGTTGGTCCACTCCTCTTCAATGGCTGTGCGAAGTTGCTGGATATTGGCAGGAACTGGAACACGCTGTCGTACACGTCGATCCAGAGCATCCCAAACATGCTCAATGGGTGACATGTCCGGTGAGTATGCTGGCCATGCAAGAACTGGGATGTTTTCAGCTTCCAGGAATTGTGTACAGATCCTTGCAACATGGGGCCGTGCATTATCATGCTGCAACATGAGGTGATGGTCGTGGATGAATGGCACAACAATAGGCCTCAGGATCTCGTCACGGTATCTCTGTGCGTTCAAAATGCCATCAATAAAATGCACCTGTGTTTGTTGTCCATAACATACGCCTGCCCATACCATAACCCCACCGCCACCAGGGGCCACTTGATCCACAACGTTGACATCAGCAAACTGCTCACCCACATGACGCCATACATGCTGTCTGCCATCTGCCCTGTACAGTGAAAACCGGGATTCATCTGTGAATAGAACACATCTCCAGAGTGCCAGATGCCATCGAATGTGAGCATTTGCTCACTCAAGTCGGTTACGACGACGAACTGCAGTCAGGTCGAGACCCCAATGAGAACGATGAGCATGCAGATGAGCTTCCCTGAGATGGTTTCTGACAGTTTGTGCAGAAATTCTTTGGTTATGCAAACCGATTGTTGCGGCAGCTGTCTGGGTGGCTGGTCTCAGACGATCTTGGAGGTGAAGATGCTGGATGTGGAGGTCCTGGGCTGGGGTGGTTACACGTGGTCTGCGGTTGTGAGGCCAGTTGGATGTACTGCCAAATTCTCTGAAACGCCTTTGGAGACGGCTTATGGTAGAGAAATGAACATTCAATTCACGGGCAACAGCTCTGGTGGACATTCCTGCAGTCAGCATGCCAATTGCATGCTCCCTTAAAACTTGCGACATCTGTGGCATTGTGCTGTGAGATAAAACTGCACATTTTAGAGTGGCCTTTTATTGTGGCCAGCCTAAGGCACACCTGTGCAATAATCATGCTGTCTAATCAGCATCTTGATATGCCACACCTGTGAGGTGGATGGATTATCTTGGCAAAGGAGAAGTGCTCACTAACATAAATTTAGACAGATTTATAGAGAATATTTGAGAGAAATAGGCCTTTTGTGTACATAGAAAAAGTCTTACATCTTTGAGTTCAGCTCATGAAAAATGGGGGCAAAAACAAGTGTTGTGTTTATAATTTTGTCCAGTGTATGTATATACACACACACACAACAGATCATTCTAGTACTCGAATCTGATTGGCTAAGAGGTCTTTCCAGCCATGCGTTATTCTACCAGTATCACTATGGCAACCGTTTCACAATTTGAATCACTCCGCTTTCAGCATTCTCACAGCGAGTGTCATGGCAAATGAGCAAACCAACCATATTTATATAGATACTACTGTTATTGTGTCATGGAATGTAGTTTTAAGAGTTTTTTTAGACGAGAATGTAGTTGTTTAGACTTCAAATATGCGATTTGTATGTAATCATAGTGCCTATTTGAAAAGCCTATTTGTTTAGACACTTTCATAGATGTGAGCTCCAGGCCATCAGCGGCCATTCAGAGCTCATGTACCCACCGAGAACAGCTTCATCTCGGCCAGTCATTCGGGACTTTGCTGCTGTAGGTAGTGTTTATAAGGTATAATTTGTTACCCATGGCCGAATCAAAGCCGTGCTGATATAGAGTGATATCACACGGCTACTCATTGATTATATGTATGTATATATATATATATATATATATATATATATATACATAAAAAATCAATTGCCAACCCTAAAATATACTTGTATTTCTTTAATATTAGAAACTATTAATGAAACACTAATAAAACAGTAGTTCTGTGTAATTCAAACCAGGAATAACTAAAACTAAAATTAAAACGAATACTATAAAATTATTGTTACTTGAAATAAAATAAATGTTAAAAAAAATTAAAAATAAACTTAATTTATTTCACCTAGTTGCCTAGACATCAATATTTTCTTTTATTTTAACTTGAAGTACTAAACTAACTAAACTTTTTTTTTTAAAAAATAAAATTATTTAAAGAACTATATACATATATTTTAAAAAACTAATAAAAATGACAGAAAATTACTAAAATTTTAACAAAAATGAAAATGAAAACAGGAAAAAAAATAAATAAAAACATTCAAAATATTAATAAAAAATGTAATATTATATCAATGATACTAAAATAACCCTGATTCAAACAGTATTTGTGTATTTTGTTTTACTTATTAGAGTATCATGTAATTAGTTCAGGAACATGTTAATGTCAAACTATTTTAGAATAATCTGAAAGCAATAGTCTCTAGACTCATGCAGTTTTTGTGTGCCGTGCATGAGTGACCTTTTTAGAGCGTAGCTTATGAGGTTTTGTGATGCTCATGTGCCTTGTGTTATATTGAGAGAAAGAAAGAAATAGAAGAATGGAGAGACATTACTTCCTTGCATAGATCAGTAAACTGGATTAAATGGCATTAGATCAGTGACTACCAGTCCCCCTGCTCTGATGTGATCCAGACCCTTTCCATGTCCCTTTAATAAGGGCCTGGATGCTGAGAATGCCAGCAAATAGGGAAATCCAATCAGGACAAAGCTATTCTGATACCTCCACTAGACCTGATTTGGGACTTGTATTGTTCATTTGAGACTTCACTGATTTATGCAGAGGAGAGTTTGTGAACAGGCACTGATATGTTTGTACAAGGAGGTCCTCGTATTGTATAATTAACCTTTGTCTTATGAAGCAGTAAATTTAGGCATGAACATGCATGGCATACCAAAAAGGCCAAGCATGTCTCATTTTTACGGCCTGTTGTTGGATGTATATTTATGACCATCACTGGAATTTGGATGTAAATTAGAGTTCTCTACTTAAAGGGTTAGTTCACCCAAAAATGAAAAGTATCCCATAATTTACTCACCCTCAAGCCATCCTCATTTGTGAATCCAGATCTACTTCATTTTAGCTTCACATTCACGTCAACGGTGCGACCATCTCCTTGATTTAGTTTCTCCAGCATTCTTGGTCTAATGCATAAACTTGTGATGTTTTGGGCAGTGAAATATTGTTTAAAAAGCATCAATAAGACAAGGCCAATACAATGTACATTGGTTGCCACAGTAATGATGTAGATGTTGGCTGTTTGTGTGGAAATAGTGGATGCCTGTTCACACCAAGAACGATAGCTGTAAAGATAACTAAAATGATAACTTAGTGACCAGCGGACAATATCGTACTGTTTATTCTAAGCGTGTGCTGTAGTTTTGTTGTCTGCCACTTTAAATGCTCAAGCTCTTTAAAGCAGGATGGATTCTGATTGGCTGCCAATGTTTTTATCACTCATCATCTGGAGAAATAAAAGTGATTCCAATGATATCGTTTCTCTGTGCGTTATCGTTATAGTGGTGGTATAGACTCTGCTATTCTTTTGTATTTAGAACGATTTTTAGAACTATATCTTTATCATTATATTAATCATCTTTGGTGTGAATGGGCCTAAAGACTCTCCAAAACAACTTTCCACAGTTTTTCCAGAATATTAGTCATTTATGGAGGTTTTCATTATTTATTTTCTTGAAACAGCTAATGAGCTTGTCTGTCAAACCCACATTGTTTCACTGCTATTGTCGAGGTGTACTTTCTGTATAAAGCCTTAGTGCCTCATAATGGTTTGGGTTTGTTTCATCACCAGTTGCAGGACATTCTAACCACAATTTTTTTTTATGGCCGGATTTACATATTTGCTTAAGCTGATTGAGAAATGCTGTGTTTTCAATTCCTACCTCAATACATGACGTGTGGTGCTACAGATATCTCATTAGAACAGCTGTTTAGCTGAAACAGAGAAAGAGGAAACAGTTACTGTCAGGACAGGTAGTGTATTAACAAGTTTTACACCGACTTCCCATTTCAGTCACAATGGATTTGGATTTTCTGTTGATTTGATAGGATCCCGACAAATGAAAGATGCTTATGTGCAGCATGTATGCAGAGAAAACCTGAACTGTCAATTAAGAACTTATTGAAGATATGACTGTTAATGGGAGAATTAAAGTTAAAGTTAACATTAAATCAAAATGTACTTTCTTAAAGCATGTTGCTGGTCTTGTGAATGAATGGTTTTTGAGAATAATTCTTCAATTCCACTGTTTTTTATTATTTATAAATGTCCTATAAATGTTAACCGATAACCAAAAATCTATTTGCCATTGTATTAGCAAATTCACTGTCTAATGTAATGTCTACATTTCAGTTTTACATGGATAAAATTAAGTCCCACTCTTTTTCTTGTTGGACATTCACTTTCACTCATGAATATGTTACACTATGGAAGTAATATGGGTTGTAAATGGCAATCGATGTTGACTTTAAGAATCATATTCAAATGTCAGAGCTGTGGCTCAGTGGTTAGTGCACATGCTCAATACACACCAAAGACATCAAAAGCTGTAGAAACATCTTTATACTGTGTGGAGGTCCTGAAAAGTCATGGTTGACTATAGTAGTTGACATAATTATCACCTTTAGTACAGTGGAAATAGACTCCCATAACCTGAGACCAAAGCCATGTTTCGATTTTGTGGTCTCGAAAGGTCTCACGACTAATCCTGCAAGATCACGACTCCAAATCTGCTCTGTGTTAATTAAAAACCCCAAGATAAAACTCAAGAATCATCTACTAACCTTTTATTGAAGAACTTTTATATTTGGGAGCTCAGAGACAGGTTGTTTGGAGTCTCAAATTGTGTTTCTCTTCAGAAATGGGCTTTTTTTGACATGGAAAAATGTTTGTCGTCTCGGTACTAGTGTTGTTAAATGTAGCAGTACCAGAAAAAAGTACTAAAAAAAGTTGATGGTACCAGCATTTCTGCAGTACCAGTAGTACAGAGAACTGGGTATTTTCAGTGCCCGCTGATAGGCTGCTTTCAAACACTCTAGTTCATGTTTGTTAGAGCGCATCAAAGGTTTCTATTTACAGCATGTATTTACAAAACCTTGCGCATTGTATCCAATCACAATCATATCTGTTGAGCGCGTGAACATAATAGGTCAGCTTAACTGCTAAAAACGCACAAGGTTTTGTTTTATTCAATGCGAACCAAGCTCAGGAATCCTTTCATTGTAACCAACAAAGCACAAACACAATGTAAATAAGAGATTCACGGGAGTTTTCGCTAGAGTGCAGAATTCAGTGAGCTTGTGCTTTAGTGATTGACAGCCTTAGTGATTTATAAATCTCTTGCTTTCTGTTTATTACCCATTCACAATCAGAATACAAGTTTAGTTTTTCATGCTGCTAAGTACACTACAGTTTCTGGATGGACAACCGTAATTAAATGCGCGATTGAATCGGAAACTGTGATGATTGACAGTGATAACCAACGGACAAGAAAAAAAAAAAATTGTACTTAAAGGGTTAGTTCACCCAAAAATGAAAATTCTGTCATTAATTACCCACCCTCATGCCGTTCCACACCCGTAAGACTTTCGCTCATCTTTGGAACGCAAATTAAGATATTTTTGATGAAATCTGAAAGGTTATGACTCGTCCATAGACAGCAATATAATCAACACTTTCAAGGTCCAGAAAGGTACTAATAACAGTTAAAACAGTCGACGTGACTGCAGCGGTTCAACCTAATTTTACGAAGCGACGAGAATACTTTTTGTGCGCAAAAACAAAACAAAACTAACGACCGAAGATGAACGAAGGTCTTATGGGTGTGGAACGACATGAGGGTGAGTAATTAATGACGAAATTTTAATTTTTGGGTGAACTAACCCTTTAATTCGACAGTTTTTGCTCTGAACCGCAGAATTTTACTGGTATTGGTAGCGTGGTACAGTGACAAACCTATGAGAGACAGAAGTGGCCATAAACCTGAGCTCACCATGTTTCTTCCTCATAATTACAGACCTTTTGACAGCTTACATTAACCTATGACCCTCACACACTGAGATACTCACGCTCACATGCACTCCAGAATTCCTAATGAGGGATTTTTAATGAGACCGGACAGAGGAATTCTCTTAACATTCAAATGTGCATCTAGCACAGCATTCCCTCTGGTTATATGAGAAGAATCTGTATTATGGAGACTGTGAGAATGCGTCTATGCTTTAGTCATCTCATAAAGAGCTAACATGAATGTTATTTTCTTTCTGGTCATCATTCATGGTGTCATTTGCACTGTGCAGCATTCTTTCTATACCTGCTGGCTCCTGTATTGTATCGTGTGTGTGTGTGTGAGGAGATATTTTTGAAAGGCGTTTGAAGCGTGGAATGCTTGACAGCTGTTTTATTATATCTGGCAGGTTTGAAGGCGAAAAACGGAGAAGGAGGAGATGATGAAATTAGTGTTGTTTGATTTGCATGTCATCTGATTCTGCCTTTGTGATTGGATCGTAACTGATAGGATTTTTTAGATTCATTTGCTGTTGTAATCGGTTTAATATGATTTCAATGATGCTTTATATGTGTACATTTATATGTATTATACATATTCTATGGCTGTATTTGTCGTAGACAGATATATCGGCCAACCAGTATTCGACAGTAAAAAAATTGTTTAATCTCTGCAATTCTTTTACATACATGTGCATAATCTGCATATATACATGCATATGAATCAATGCATGCATACATATATATATATATATATATCCAAAAATGGTAACACTTTACAATAAGGTCTCATATGTTAACATTAGTTAATGTATTAACTTATATGAACTAACAACAAGCAATACATTTGTTACAGTGTTTATTAATCTTTGTTAATATTAGTTAATAACAATAAAGTTGTTCATTGTTTGTTCATGTTAGTTCACAGTGCATTAACTGTTAACAAATACAACTTTTGATTTTAATAATGTATGTGTAAATGAAATTACTAAAATTACTAATAAATGCTGTAGAAGTATTGTTCATTAATTCTGAAAAAACTTCTGTTTACATTACAACCTTATTGTGAAGTGTTACTCCAAAAATGTATATTTCAAATTGATTCTGTTCTTTGTTAACTTTTTATTCATCAAAGGATCCTGAAAAAAAAAGTATCACAGTTTCCACAGTGTTCCACCGCACAACTGTTTTCAACTTTGATAATAATAAGAAATGTTTCTTAAGCATCAAATCAGCATATTAGAATGATTTCTGAAGGATCATGTGACACTGAAGACTGGAGTAATGATGCTGAAAATTCAGCTTTGCATCACAGGAATAAATTACATTTTAAAATATAATAAAATTAAAAACAGTTATTTGAAATTGTAATAATATTTCACAATATTAAATATTTTTACTGTATTTTTTGGTCAAATAAATTCAGCCTTTATGAGCATAAGAAAATCTTACTGACCTCAAACTTTTGTATGATAGTGTATTTGTCTCTAAATGTATTTTGTATCCATCATATTTTTGTTATATATTAAAACAAATATTATTTATTCCCATATATTTAAAAATATTATTTATTCCTATATGTAAAATGTGTGTATATATATATATGTATATATATATATATATATTATATATATATATTTCTGGGGTAATTCACTTGATTCTCAATGCTCATCTTTGCAATGCTCAGCAGTCGTCACATTCTCCACTCCTGTCACCTCTTAAACTCTTTTTTAGCATCGAGTGGATGGCTATTAATTTTGCTTATGTACCCGGGCCACCTCTCTCTCTCTGCCCTTTTCAAGCTGAGTGCTGCTCTCAGCTGTAGAGATAATTAGCAAAGCTTATTTGCTATGCTAATGAGCGTCAACATGCATCTGCATAAAGGCCAATGTCTCTCAGGCCTCTGTGCTAGTCAACTACTTGATGAGCCGGAAGACAGCTAGCTACTCTAAAACTGTAATTTCCCAAGTTGCATGTTACTTATGATTTTAAAAAGTTATACTGTCAAACTGCATTGAAGATTTTTTTAAGAGTTATTATTTAAAGGTTTGATTCCCAGGCAATGGATGAACTGATACAATTGTAAATCTTAAAGGGTTAGTTCACCTAAAAATGAACTCACTCTCATGTGGTTCCACACCTGTAAGACCTTCGTTCATCTTTGAAACACAAATTAAGATATTTTTGATAAATAGTGAGGCCTCCATTGTAAGCAAGATCATTTCCTTTTTCAATGCCCAGATCGGTACTAAAAACATATTTAAAACAGTTAATGTGAGAACACTGGTTCAACCTTAATATTATAAAGTGACGAGAATACTTTTTGTGCGCCAAAAAAAACAAAATAACGACTTTATTCAACAATATCTAGTGATGGGCGATTTCAAAACACTGCTTCATGAAGCTTTGAAGCTTTATGAATCTTTTGTTTCGAATCAGTGGTTCAAAGCACATACTAAATATATAATATTTAGTATGTGTTTTGAGGCCTTATTTCAGTGACTTGTTTTTTTTTCTTCAAAAACCACGCATATACATAATTCTCTCAAAAATACAAATGTCCATATTTGTTGCTCACATATTATTGTAGCCTAATTTCTGCTGAATACAGTGTAATGAGACTTTTGTCATTAATATGTTTATAAGCAACGGAAAAAAGCACAAATGTCAGGGCATGTTAAAACTACTCCAGGACCCCAAATCAGCCTTAGACCCCAGAGGGTTAAGGTTGAACCACTGTAGTCACATGATCTGTTTTAAATATAACTTTAGTACCTTTCTATAAATTATTTTTTATGGTCAGAGCAGTATTTATCTGGCAAAAATGAGGGAAGCATTAAAGGGATAGTTCATTCAGTGGAATGTCAAATAATTCCCACCCAAGTCACACACAAAAAAGGGGTGAGGCCTGGTTGGGTAGCGTTAGTAGTGTGTTAAGGTAAGGGGCGTGGCATTTCTGAAATGCGCTCAAAGCCGTTGACCAATCACAACACACTGGTCCAGCCGACCAATCAGAGCACATTGCGCTTTTCGAAAAGAGGGACTTCACAGAGTCAGGAACTAAACAGGGATGCGTTTCCCAAAGTGAACCATTGTCACAAGTTCCGTCGTCACCAATAGAGTTTAATGGGACTTACAACCATAGTTGATTAACGACGCTTTCGGAAAACGCACCCCAGAGCGTTACTGAAAGACTGGTAGGAGAAGTGCTGAAATAATGTAAAATATGTGAAAAATAAAGTGTTTTTTGGACATTCAATCATGAAAACCCATTCTAGTGGATCCCAAAAACAAAGTAAATACATTGTAAAAGAGCTTAATATGGCCTCTTTAAGTGTAGAACTGAAGAACTTTGTCACGCAGATGACATTTACTAATCCTATTCAAAACGAGTGAACGCTAGACAGCGCATGCAACTTTATACATGTATGTGAGAAAGCTTAATTTTATAAAGTTTTCTAAAAAATGTATATGTATAAACACCTTTATGAAAGTTAAGGTGTGTTTGTACAGCTTAATGAGAGTGTGTATATGCGTGGGAACGGCTAACGGCAAATGTTAAGCACTCCTTTATTTATTCTGATGAGCTTGGGAGACTCTGATGGAGTAAATACGGGAGAGGGGACAGGGAACAGGGTGGAATACGGAGGAGGAGGTGCATGAATCACGCTGTGAAGCCTTTTCTTCAAGTAATTCCACCGTGGATTACTTGAAATTGAGAAATTTGCATCTGCTTCAGTGTGAGCTGCCGTGTGTGGATTGATTAGGTCTGTTACCTCCCCTTTGCTCTGTCTCCATCCACATCTCTCACTTTTAATGAGAGTGTTTTTTATTGCTGAAAACTTTTGAAATAAGACGAGGAGAAGACCTGTGTTTGATCATCGTGTTTAGTTCAGGGCCATTGCGGCGTCGGTGCTTCAATCTAAAGGATATGGAAATAGGATCATGTTGCTTTGGGCTCACAGAAGTCATACAAAAATGAGAGAATCAAGCAAATTATGATGCAACGGAATGCCAATACACAATTTGTGTAGATGTATATAAATATTAGATTTGTATTACCATTGTATAAACCGAAAGCCAAAATTTTGCAAGTGGTAAAATATGCCCATTTTTAGTTATGCAATCATTGCAGATTTTTGTATAAAGACTTTTTAATGAACAGTTTAGGGTTATATATACAAAGAGACAGAATCACCTTTACACAATGAAAAGTGATTACACTAAATTTGTAATGATGTGTGATGAAAACTTTTCTAAATTTCTGGTTTGGGGAAATGGATTTCTTTTACTTAACACTGTACTTTCATCAACATTTTGACCTAACAGCAAATGTTTGTTCTTGGCCGGTGGATGATTGAAGTTGCTAAAGGACTTTCTGTAGTTTTTGGGTTGCCTGGTCATTTTTAAATAGTAATTGTGAAATAGAGTGACTGAGTCTAAGGGATGATCTGGTGTTGAATCATGTATTAACCGTTTGTTATTATGGTATTTTTTTCAGGAAAATCACGATTCACGATTTTATCACAATTCTTCATGTTGTTTTTACTATTTTGCAAGTGACTGAGCATTACAGCCAAACTAATTTCCCTATTTTAAAAATAACAAAATATGAAATAAAATAAAAAATGGCAGACATTTAGGCCAAAGTGGCAAAGATAAAAATCTTTGTCATTATTTTATCTTTGTTATTAAAAAAGAAGAAAAACATAGGCTACACATTATACAAATTAAATTAATAAAATGCTTTATTTTTTCAGCTACAGGCATTAATATGTGCTTAATATTTACTAATAAACAGCCAATATTCTAGTAATATGCATGCTAATAAGCAACTAGTTAAAAGACCCTAAAATAAAGTGTTACCAAAAAATTAAATGAACAAATATAAAAATAAAACACTAGACTTCACTGTATAAATTTTCTCCATTTTAACACAGAAGTCTATTTGCCACCTGTTTGCCATCTGATGTCACCTGTTGGAGTTTGGGTTCCTTGCCGCTGTCGCCTTTGGCTTGCTTAGTTGGGGACACTTGACATTTGATATTCAACAGTGCTTTGATCTGCCGACATTGACACTATTCTTTAAGAGCTGCTGTGCAGCCAAAACTATATACCAGTTATCAATGTAAAGCTGCTTTGACACAATCTGCATTGTAAAAAGTGTTATATAAATAAAGGTGACTTGACTTGACTTGACTTAAATTATACATTGATTCTTAATAAAGCTAACGTATTAAAGTTCTCAGTCAAGAGCAGTGGGTGATTTTCTTTTTACAGATAGTAATGGATAGTTACCCCCCCCAAAAAATCTGCCATAATTTACTCTGTCAAGTTGTTTTAAACCCTAATGAGTTTCTTTCTTCTGTTGAAAATAAAAGTTATTTTGAAGAATGTGGGTAACCAGACAGTTGCTGGTCCACAGTGACTGTGTTTTTCCCACCATGGAAGTCAATAGAGACCAGCAACTGTTTGGTTAACCCACATTCTCCAAAATATTTTATTTTGTGTTCTGCACAAGAAATTAATTAATACAGTTTTGAAACAACGTTACAGTGAGTAAATAATGACAGAATTTTCATTTTTGGGTGAACTATCCCTTTAAGGACAAGCGGCAGCATGGTTAATATTAGGCTGCTCTGTCACTTTGAAGACCTGCACGTATATCTAATATACAGCCACGCATCCAATTTTCTCTCAAATTTTTACTTTCACTTTAGACATAACCAACTGTGTTTATGTAAACTTTGTGTGTATTTGACAGTATTAGAGCAATCGGACTCCAAAGATAACTTAGTAATCAGGTGCTGTTTGACAGGCTTTTAGTGCCTGTGTGCTTCGGGTGTACTCGTTCTGAAAAACACATGTCAGAACAGCGCATCAGCACGTGAAAGAAAAGGTTAACCGGCAAGGCAAGGCACATGAAATAATGAACTTTTGTGGATTGAAGTGTCCTGCGAATATTACTCTACTGCTGCGTTAAAATGTGATGTGAATGTACGTCTCGTTGAACAGTATGCTGAGATGGAGGCGCTAGAACTGCAACTGATAGAAAGCACTGTAGCACGATACTACGATATTTCTTCATAAGCAGTTCGTGGAGACATTTTAATCGTCCACGATCAAAAAACGTGATATCGCACACCACTACCGTACTGATACTAAATGTGATATGTAATCACTGCAGATCACTGATTGGTCAGAGAGAATCGTCACTACCAGCATCCTTAGATTTGAAACATGAGACACCAAACTCGCTAGATTTAAATCTCTTTTTTTTAAATGACTTCTTTAAACGACCGTTGCACGCAACTTGAAAAAATAAATGACTGTATTGTGGTCAGTAGACGAGGTGCAGACTCGTTAGTAGCCGAGAGCGGATCCATGGCAGTAAAGGCGGCGCAGTCTATAATCCCACCCACTTTGAAGTGGGTGCAGTGGAAAAGCAAACCGAAAGTAAAGCGAGCTGTGCTGAACCAAACCGAGCCAAGCTGAGTCGTACCACGCAGTGGAAAAGTGCCATAACACAATACTGGTCTATCTCATCTGCTAACAATCTCAAGTATCAACACTTACCTGTTTATGCATTATGTTCCTGCTTTTTCTGCAAATAAACCTACCTGAGTTTTACCTCATTTCTGGTCATTATGAGTTTATGAGCTTGAGTGTGATAATAATGGTGGCAGTTATTTTAAAGAAAGAAATTTATTTATTTATTATTGTAAATACTAATATTGTAAAACACTAGATATACTATTGCTTGGCAAAAGATGTAGTGTTCAATAAAACTAGTAAACAAATGGTATTTGGACACTTTCTATGTGTTGAGAGTTGAACATTTTCATTTTTTTTAATATTTTATAATTATTTTTATGTTTATAGATTACTTGTCAAGCTTCAAATATATAAACATTGAGTTTACTAGCTGACAGCAGTGCTGTGCAGTCTTAAAAGCACTTTTAATGGTCTCTCTCTTCAAAATGTGCACGAACAGCTCATAAATCCACATGGCTAATAGAGTCCCATCCATCAAGACCCTAACGCACCTGCACCTGAACTCCAATCTGATCCAACTCTCTCTCTCTCTCTCATGTCTCTCTCTCGGTCTCTCTCTCTCTCAGAATTCTCCAGTTTTTTATCGTAACCTGTTTAAAGTCTGGTCTTTATTTAAGACAAATAGGGAAAGTAATACTTCCCTCTTTTGGTTATTACAGGAGCCATTGGCTCACGACTGGACTTATCACACGAGATGTCTTTTGCCATACCGAAAGGACTTTGCGTAATGCCCAACTGATAACAATCGGTCATCTGCATCAAATAGCAGGAACTGCTTTTAAAAATGTGACCGCAATTGCTGAGCGGTTAGAAATTAAATCATACCGCATAGTGGCATAAGCACTTGAAAAATGGAGATCATCCCTTACTGGCGAAGAAACAGAGTTGTTGGATCAGTACTCAAACGGGTCTATTAATTTTGACTGTAAAGACCCTTTTCCAAACTTGAGTATAACCCCCTTTTTGGGTGAGTGTAATGGTATGCTGTTGGATTGTAAAGAACTGATGTTTGTGGGTTCAAATTCTGTATGTGGCAAGGATTTGTATAAGAGTTGTGTTTCTTTAACAAGAAATCTTTGAATAGTAAGTGTGACACACCATGGCGAAGTGTACTTAATCTTGATGTCAATGAAAAACCAGAATGGAGAGCTTTGTACAAATCACCATTGGTCAAAAAAACTGTGGATTTACAGTGGAGAGTGTTGCATGGTGCCATTCCAGTTAATGCGTTTGTCATTTGATAAATCACTGAAAATTGTCCTTTTTGTTTGCATAGAGACTCTTTTTCATGCTTTCATGCACTGTGAGAGGTTAAAACCTTTATTTGATATCTTGAAGAAGATTTTTAATTCTTTTGACGTGACTTTTTCAATGAAAATGTTTATTTGTGGTTTTAGATATGTGAAAAAACGTTGAGGTCAATCTTATTAGATCAAGCAAAAATGGCGATTTATGCTACAAGAAAGAAAAAGTTGAGCAAAATGTTTGTAGTCGTTTAGAAGTTGTTTTTGTTAAATTAGTAAAATCTAGGATTTTGATTGATTATCATTATTATAGATTAATGCATGATCTTGTATCTTTTGAAGCAACTTGGTGTTTAAGTGGGATTCTTTGTTAAATTACTGAAGAAGAGTTGTATTTTTCTTTTTTGAATTGAATTTTAATATTTAATTAGTGTTTGGTAATTTGTTGTATTGGGTTTTGGCATGAATTGTAATAAAAGGGGTTTTGAAAATCAAAAATCTCAGAATGAAAAATCAGAAGTGTAGTGTAGGTCTTTGGGTCAATCTTATTAAACACTATATTTTACACTATATTTTATTTAAAAAAAAAAACAGATTTGTGACATTATTATTTTAATGACAATTAAGCACAATCATACATCTTAATTTACTTTTGAGTTAATTCTCAGTATTATCATTGAGGATTCTCAATGCTGCGATAAAGTCACCATGATTTTTTAAAAAATAAAATAAAATTTGCATTGTAGCATTAACACTTTAAATACAGAACAACAAATACTAGTATAAAAGTTAACTAGTCTTCAGTTTTCTGTGTGAGAGTTTCTTGCAGCGACTGAAGGAGTGACGGTGAATTTGAAATCTTTCTCTCTTTTGACCAACATAATCAATCTCTTAATTTTTTTAACTCCTTTGGGAAGTAATAGAAGCAATATCATGGATTGTTTCTTTTTTATATCTGAGCAAATGGGAACACAAATAGTATATTTGTTGTAGTTTCAGTTCACCAGTAGCAGTTTAGCCAACTATGATGACTTCCACTTTTGAGAAACCCAGAAATGTGGAAAGAGTTTGTGTAATTTTTCTTTCCTTTTCAATTTTGAGTGAAAGAAGACCTGAGCATATTCTTGACAGGCGTCATGAGTTTCACCCAGCCACAGTTTTTTCTTACAGAAAATCTCTTTCTCTCTTTCTATTAATTATATGTGTTAGGCTGTAAATTTCCTTGCACATGTGTTTAAGCACTGTTTGTTTGAGGGATCAGGCCATTAAGCAGTCCTCATCCATGTTAATGCTAGTCTTTTTTTTTTCTCCGTCCTATTAATGAGCGGTCAGGTTAAAGGTATATAAGCACCAGTGTGGCCGGTTTTCTTTTCACCAGTCTGGCCTTCATAATGAGCCGCTCTCTTCTCCCTCCCGCCCAGATTGGAGTCATGATTGCGAATTTAAATGAGTGTTTAAGAGGGCCCGGGCCTCAGTTGCATCCCTGCGTATCATTGATTTATCACAGCCGTGCCCTACTGACGGGAGTCGAGCTGTCGGACACAAACCTGCCAGGAGACCCTGAACGAGTATCTGGAGACCAGCTATATCAATGAATCAGATCCCACTTCCTATTTGCCTTTCATCTCAGTGATATGTATGCAGTGCAGTCTGACTGAGATCTGAATTATTACTTCCATCACAGTATGAAATGTTGCTCATTTAAAGAGACATGCACTCATTTATTAGTTTGTTATGAAATTCCCTTTAATATAATATCACTTTTTCTTTCTTCACTGTCCTTATTAGCTTTATAAGAAAAGAAGAAAAAGTCATAACAAAGACATTGTCACAGTCACCGTCTTGTCCCGTTTGTTTTGGTCATGTGCATCTTTGTTCTAAGTTCCCGCCACTCATCAATCACCATGGACACTAACCACCATCACAGCTGTTCGTCATTTTCATTGTGTATTTAAGTTCCTGCCTGTGTTCTGTTCAGTGTCCGGTATTGTTAATGTTACATGTGTTTGCTGTCCAGTCTTTGAGATTAAACTTCGTTGTGTTATTTGAATCTTCTGCCTTCGTCTTCCTTGGAGCACACGCGTTACAGACTTACTGTTACTTGTTGCTTTTAGGTGTTTTAAAAAAACAGTAATTGTGAGACATAATAATATGATGTTTATTAGCTGCTAATTGGCATTTTATCTGAAACTATGATTACCATGGTACATTTTTCTTTTTATTTTCACTCTTTTGAAATCTCACACAACATGCGAATATAAGTACAAACTTTGTTTTATTTCTTATTTACAGTGTATGTTTTGAGTCTTGTGCTCTTATCTTGAACATAAAACCTTAAGTAGATAAATTATATTGCACTACTGCTCCTCTCCTTCACCTTTATGGCACATTTTTCCTCTGTTCTGCAGAGCAGGGTTGCAAATAATGAGCGTAGCTGAGGTGTAATGAAGCTTAACTATCCCTGTTCCTCCATATTAGCGCTGGTCTTACTGAGGGGAGAGTCCACGGCAGGCATTATGCTCCAGTCTCACATAACCGGTCTAGCGGCATTGAGTCTGCTGCTCATTACTGCTTAGTCCAGATAAGAACCGCCCACTTAGGCAGGAAGACGCCATTTGACCGATATAAAGTGGCCAGCTGCAGTTTGTTTCAATAATGTGGTGTTTATGGCCAGATATTGTGTCATGAGTTGTGCACCATTCAGAACTTAATTGAGAATGCCTTTTGAATTCCAATCCAATTATTAAATTTAATTGAGGTAGCAAATAGAATACAGAATTGCACTTCAAATTTGAAGGCATACAAAATTAAAAAGGAATTCATATAACTGTAATATTTAAAGGGTTAGTTCCCCCCAAAATGAATATTCTGTCATTAATTGCTCACCTCATGTCCAAACCCCGTCCAAACCCAAAGACTTTCGTTCATCTTCGGAACACAAATGAATTTTCTGAAGAGACTTAATCGCTTTATATGATTTAATTTTTATTCACATATAATGATTGATCATGAACATAAACAGAAGCTCAACTGAACCTGCTTGATGCACGAGAATAAACCTCTTCTGGAAGTGCTGCGTAACACGAGAATGAACCTTACTGGTTACGCAGTACGTCAAGCAAACATGCCTGAGCTTCAGTTTACCACAACTGATGTGTGCATTGATGAATGTTTATATGTGAATAAAAGCCTAAATTTAATCTGTTCATCATATAAAGCGATCAAATCTCTTCAGAAAATTTGAACTAAACCGCTCAATCCATATGGATGAGTTTTACAATCTCTTTGTGAACTTTTTGAAATGTCAAAGTGGTAGATGCGTAGCTGTCTATGGCTCTCAGATTTCATCTGAATGGAATGATGAATGGGTTTGGAATGACATGAGGATGAGTAATTAATGACAGAATTTTCATATTTAGGTGAACTATCCCTTTAACTATACTGAAAAAAAAAATGTATCAAAAAGTTTTCACTCAGATATTGCTAGTAAATTTCACAAACAATTACAAAGAATTTGATTAAACATTTTTGAAGTAGAAAAGCTGAAATAGTATTTTCTTGTGAAAGGTGCTCCAGTAATCTTTATTTACAACTTTTTTTTTTTACAAAAAATCATTTTTTACAGTAGAGAAAAGTTTGTTAAGATATAATTTGAATGTTGGCTTGACAAAGCCTTGTTTGAAAGTTTTGAAGATGGATGGATGGATGGAAAGAAAAATGAATAGATAGATAGATAGATAATTGCGTATTAATAAATGTTAACCTTTTGATTATTATTGTTGCCTCTAGTAATTATGTGTCTGATTTTTAATTTCCAACCTATTTTGGGTCCATATTAAGAAAGCCATATAGTAATTTTTAAACTATAGTTGGGTTAAATAAAACTGCCCAGCACGCTGGGCAAACATTTAACCCAACCACTGGATTAAAACAACCCAGTCGCTGTGTTTGTCCATTTTCAACCCAACTTGGGTTGTTTAACCCAGCATTTTTTAGAGTATGGATGGATGGATAGAGAGGGAGAGAGTTCATTGGCCAGTAGAGAAATGGACAATTCTGTATCACTAATGGCAGACTGTGATCTCTCTGTATTGATCATCATTAGCTGGGCTTTTAAAAAAGGATATGTGTGCTTGTAAAATTGTATGTGTAATAATTGTATGTTGGTGTTTTATTGGCTTTATCCTTACTTAAATTTAACAGTAAGGATTAGTTTCTGCTAAAATACCTGTTATTTCTATTATTTGCAGTGCTTTTGAAGGCAGGCATAACTATTATTATTGCTCATAGGGTTGGAGATTTGAACAAACTAGTTTTAAGTACTAAACTTACATTCACAGTGTGAAAGTTGTGTTCACTGTTTTACATTTAGTTTGTCTCCTTACTTGATATGTGCACTGTTAGTATCACATGTGCATGATTTCTAAAGCTAATTGGTTATCATTTTGTAGAAATGGCCTCATCTTTTTTGTCTTTTAAATATAATTTCCGAGGTTAGGAGTAACAGGATGTCAAGGTCTCTCCCTGTCCCTTGCGTCATGTTCCAAAACCTTCAGTACTGCCTCACACACTTACAAACTCACACACACACCTCCAAGAACATCTGCTGTCAGTATGTGTCATATCCACACAGGAATGCATTGCGTGCTTGGACACTTACATATCATTGTCATCAGTGACAGCATTGCCATACACACACACAAAACAAACAGATCATTTCCAAAAACCTTTGACAGCCCTACAAAAACAACACGCTCACTGGAACTGCTTTCATTGACGAAGCCAGTAAGGATTTATTTATTTGGGAATAAGTTTTGTTTATATGTAAAACTATACAGTATATATTAATTTAATATGTTATTAATATACATTCTTTCATTTCACATTATTATTGTTATTATTTACAGTGAATATATATATTTATATATTCTTTAATTTTTTATTAAACAGCGGTTTATTGAACAAATTGTGTCTCTCTCTTTAAATAAATTCAATTATAATTAACATTTTCTTAAGGATAAAAAAATCTATCTTAGCTAATCCTGTAAACTATACAGGGAGCCCTTTTGTGTACATTACTATTATATATTAAAGGTAAATAGCACATAAGGCAGGTTTTGCATTAACTTCTAATTATTAAAATTATTACTC
Source organism: Hypophthalmichthys nobilis (assembly GCA_037950665.1). Taxonomy (NCBI): domain Eukaryota; kingdom Metazoa; phylum Chordata; class Actinopteri; order Cypriniformes; family Xenocyprididae; genus Hypophthalmichthys; species Hypophthalmichthys nobilis. The sequence continues at coordinate 6,635,849 of CM075468.1, read as the reverse complement.
CAATTCATTTTTGAAATATGATCATTTACACAGTTGCTGTCATAACTTGTTTTCATGACAAATTTATTTAAACATATTAAATAATTAAGACATTAATAACATGTAAAGTAAATATAAAGAATATATAAGCTAATATAGAGTATATATTTAGTGAAATGCTCCCCTCTAGAGTTCATTTCTCTAGTGAACTAACATGCTGTGGACACTAAATGACTTGCCTGAGGTAAATGTAATGCTACGTGAGATATTTTTCTCAAGCTGTTTTATTGATTTCTTTCCGCGGTTGAAACACTGATTGAGTTTTTACACGTAAACATATCTATGCATAGATCGTCTGTTCTTCTTCTTCTATGCTTTTTCCTTTTGTGGCGGTTAGCAAACAGTGTTGCATTACCGCGTGTGCCTCCTTCTGGATTGGAGTGTGGATCACCTGTGACTGACTGTTTGAATTATCTTCATTTTCAGCAAATGTCACATATGTGATTTAATTTCATTACAATTTTTATCAATCAGTTGACAGCCCTATCGATTTTTGTTTTGTTTTACTTTTAACATCCATGTCAGACCTCAGACTGTATAATAGTTTGATAAAATGTCAGACTATTTGGCACTTTACATCTAGTCTTCAACTGCAAGACAACAAAATAAAGAAAGCAAGATGGCAAAAAACAAAAAAGAAAAAGCAAAACGTATAAAAGAAAGAATGAAAATCTGTCATCAGTAGTTTGCTGCCAGTCAGTTGTGCTGCCTGTCACCCTGTTGATCCATCTTTATTTGTCTGTTTGTCTCCTGTTCTCTGTCTCCCTTTTTCGCACACCTCACCGTTCTGCTTATCCCTGCACAATAAGAAATCTTCTCTCACACACACTGTCAGTATTTTTCATATCCACACACTAATGCATTGTGCTCTCAGATTCTTGCACATCGTTGTCATCGGCGGTAGATACACACGCACTCTCACAATGCATCAAAATATCTAACCATTGGTGAACATTAATGCCCTTTTTTGGATTAAAAAAAGAATCTTCATGTTAATGATTTGCATCATGTTGGAAGTGTTTTCATTTTAATTCGCTATTAGTTTACATATCTGTCTCTCCCTCCTAGTTCAAAGCTTCATAAACTTCAATGCTTTTACCAAAAGGACAACACATTTAAACAGGGTAAAAATCAAATTTAATATGTTCACTGATTATACATTTAGAAGTGGGTTCAGTGAGTGATCTGACCATTGAAAAGAACCAATCAGGGATGTTTTGATGCCCACACTTTTCTTTTGATGTCAACTCAAACTCTCTCATATGGTAAAAAGTGTTTTGCTGTCCAGTTAGACTTTAATATTGGGTTGTCAAACATAAATTCATCTTGCTGAGAAGTCCAATCTGGCCCAGAATATGATTTGAGAGAAAAAAAAAGAAAAAGAAAAAGATTGAATTATGCTAAAAAAACCCCATTCATGTTCATTTATTATATCAATGATATATTCATAATGTTGTATCTTTAGTTACAGCAGGACAGATAATTTTTTTAATTTGATGTTATGTGTTGAAGGGATAGTTCACCCAAAAATGAAAATTAATTTACTCACCCTCAAGTTTTTCCAAACCTGTATGAATAGAAGATATTTTGAAGAATGTCTGTAACCAAACAGTTGATGAACGCCATTGACTTCCGTAGTATGGGGGGAAAAAAGGAAGCTATGAAAGTCAACGGGTCCATCAACTATTTGGTTACAGACATTCTTCAAAATATCTTCTTTTGTGTTCAGCAGAAGAAAGAAATTCATACAGGTTTGGTACAACTTGATGGTGAGTAAATGATGACAGAATTATCATTTTTGGTTGAACTATCCCTTTATATCTTGCATACAATTGTTTGTGTGCATTTCTCAATACCTACAGTGTCTGTGGAATAAATTGTGGATCATTTTGCCTTTCTTTTGATACATAATGCATTTAATCACCTCATTTGAAAATTCATAAAATGGTATCTCACTCAGCATTAAGAAGTAGTAAAAATAGTAGTACAGCCCCTTTTTACACACAAGACTGTCTTGGAATGTTTGCTCTATGGTAGAATGGGGTTGATTTTGAGATGTTTTGATGGTTTAAATGTATTTTGCAAGAAAATAAACTGCTGCGTGAAAGTGCATGCTGGAAGAATGTGAATCATTTTGAAAAAGTGCACTCAGTATTGAGAGATGCATATCAACAGGTAAAAGAAACGGTAAAGCTTTAGAGCTTTTCTTTTAATAATGCATGGCACTTGAACATGCATGCAAATTTGTTGCACCTGGATCTGATAGCAATTGTCTTAGAACAGCACAGTTCATTTTCCCACTAGGAAGTTTGTGAGTTGCCCACAGCAATAATATTTGCCTTTACAGGTATTTGGAGCAAATTTCATAGTGGATTCTACATAAGTCTATTTCATTATTAGATTATTATGTTGATTATTAAAACGATAGACCTTATGAAGTTAAGAGAAAGTTGACATGATGACAATTTCAAAGCTATTCTCTGAACAGTAAGACATCTGTCCTTGCAAACATGCACCCATACACACAGAAAATGAATGGATCTAATTGGATTTGAATGGTATAATCAGTGCTTAATTAGTAAATTCTGAGGTCCCGGAACAAGGGGGGAGGGTGACGGATCCGGCAAGTAAGTGGGGTAGGGAAATGTAACAGAACATATGCACAACCTCAGTCGGGTTTCCATCCAACTATTCTGATAAGAAATCCTGACAGACATGCGAATATACTCTGAGAATCAACATAGAAATTTAATGCACTGCACGCAGATTATCTTGAGTTTTGCAAATGAGCATTAAAGTGATTTATTCACATAATGATGATGTGTTGTGAACATTTGTGGATGTAAAACACCATGGCGTTATGCGCTAAGCCCAACAAAAGGTCTGACCAACATAGCCCTTGACATTCGTACAGAAGTTTAAACTCTAGTCATAGTCATTTTGCTTGTGGGCACTTGCAGGTATTTACGGAGGCTGCTGGAGTATGGGGATAGCAGCCGTTTAAGCGCCCAAATGCCTCTCAGCATTTAATAAAACGATGTCCAACACCACAAATAACTCTCTCCAAAGCAATGGGCTCCATCACAACAAGTTTCCTCAAGATATGATGCGTATTACCTAAAAATCATGTTAACATGCTCAGCTAGAACTTGAAAAAACCAGTGTTTGTCCCCAAATTTTGATAATCTGGAGGGGATCAGAATTGGGCACAACACGGCTCTGCGTGCAAAGATTTAAAGAGGAATCAAAAGTGAAAATATCCATAGCGACTTGCATGCTTAAGTTTCATAAAAACGCTTAACAGAAGTGCATAGAAGTTTATATATATTCTTTATATATAGTCGGAAATGTGAATAGCAAAATTATGAATAGCAAAACATGGCATGGACCACTTTGTAGCTGCATTTCTTCCACTTCTTTTTTATACATTTAACATAGCAAGTTATTAACAACAACATTATTGTTATTATACATAATTGTCCTGAACATATGCACACAACTCATAACATAAATATTAGGGGTGTACACAAACATGACGGTTCAGTACGTACCTCTGTATTGAAATCGCGGTTCGGTACAGGGGGGAGAGAACTAAACATAAATTTGCTTCTTTTTTATTAAACAGTGGTTTATTGAAAAAATTGTGCCTCTCTCTTTAAATAAATTCAATTATAATTAACATTTTCTTAAAGATAAAAAAATCTATCTCAGCTAATGCTCTAAACTATATACAGGGAGCCCTTTCTTGCACATTACTATAATATTAAAGGTTACAATTAACAACAGAGACCAAACTATTAAATTCAGTTGCTATTTATTTTTAGATATAATAATCAACACAAAAAAAAAAAAAAAAAAAAAAATGTAAATTGCACATAAGGCAGGTTTTGCATTAACTTCTAAGTCTAATTATAAAGTTATTTTTCAATTATTTTTCTACTCCATTTCGTTATTGAAATATGATCATTCATGTTTTAATGACATATATTAAATAATTAAGACATTACTAACAGGTAAAGTAAATATAATGAATATATAAGCTAATATAGAGTATATATTTAGTGAAATGCTCCCTTATAGAGTTCATTTCTCTAGTGAACTAACATGCTGTGGACACTAAATGACTTGCCTGAGGTAAATGCTATGTGAGAAATTGTCTGTTTTATTGGTGTTTTTCCACAGTAGAAACTGGTTGAGAGATTACACATAAACATATCTATGTATAGATCATTTTTTCTTCTTCTTGCGTTGCATTTCCGCACACTACTCCTTCTGGATTGGAGTGTGGATCACCTGTGACCGACTGTATTCCTTGTCTGACTGTATGCACCGAACCGTGACGTCCGTACCATGATGGTTCGGGATGAATACATGTACCGTTACACACCAAATAAATATATTTTAGTGGTGAATGACATGGGGGACCCCCCAGATGAGGTGCTGGATCAGATTTCAGAGGTCCCAGATCCAGCTTGTTCCAGCATAAATTAAGCCCTGGGTATAATGTGTTTTTTTAATTGCTGACTGAGCCCTGATGATAACCTGTGGTCTGTTTATTTTTTAGCAAATAAACGGTTTCTCACAGATGCTACGAGCAACATCGTTTAACAGTGTGAGATTGTGTGTGTGTCTTACTGATATGTGAGAAGTACTCAAAACAGCTACAAAAACTGTAGCGTGAAAGGTCTTGTGATAGCCTACATGGGTTTAGGGCTGCGGGATTAGGATGAAAATCATAATTTGGGTTAAATGTACCTTTAAAATGCTTAAAATAATATAATATACATTATAATGCCAATGCTTGTTTTGTGAGATGTTTTGATTGCATTATAATCACTGAAGCGGTCAATGCTAGTTGAGATAATTGAGCCCTACAGTTCAACACAAGCTCACTGACTGTCTGTTACAAACGTTGCTTTATTTGCTAATTGTTGTTTTGTTTTTATTTTTATTTTACACAATGTCTAATCCTTGTTGATTATAACGAGGCCAATATAGTTTGTTACAAATCCAAAATAAATTAAAATTACCAATGGTACTTTGTGAAAAGAAAAGTATAACTTAAAACCTTGTTAATTAGGATCAGTTGTCATTACTAAAGGGCCTAAAGTGTAATTTCTCTATTCATTCTCTCATTTCACTAATCTGTGACTGGTTACAATGCTCAATCAAGCCACTCAAGCTGTAATTTTAATCAGGTTTTTTTTTATTTTTTTTTTTCATTAATTGTGCATACATGAGTTTGCGTATGCATGCATGTGTGTGCATGTGGGTTTACTTAAGTAGAGTTTTGAAGATAAATCCGTCTTGGAGCTTGACGTGCAAGTGCTTGTTTGGAAACCAGATAAAACATTGTAAACAATGTGATCTTGTCTTATTTTGGGCTCATTTGTTTTTCCTCTGACTCTCTTTGTAGAACAAAAAAAAAGAACAAGCCGTTGAACCTGAAGATACACAGCAGTGTGGCTGGGAGCTGTGAAAACTTGCCGACGCAGCGCTCTCCTCTCCACTCCGACCACTCACTTCGCTCCTTCTTTTTCCCTAATTTTGTCCCTTCGACACCACCGGTTCACTCCGACACCCCCTCAGCAAGTGAGTAAACACACCCATTAATCTCTGTGTAGGACAACACATTATTTTGGGTTCTCATTTAGTTTGTCCTACCTAAAACACAGTTGATGATAACTTAACTTCTGAAGAACCTTTGCATGTCTCCCTGCATGGTATGTGTGATTCTTTGCTTGTAAATAAACAGGGTTAGGGTTAGTTCACCCAAAAATGAAAAAAAATTCTGTCATTAATTACTCACCCTCATGTCGTTCCACACCCATAAGACCTTCGTTCATCTTCAGAACATAAATTAAGATATTTTTGATAGAATCCAATGGCTCAGTGAGGCCTGCATTGACAGCAAGATAATTAACACTTTCAAATGCCCAGAAAGCTACTAAAGATATATTTAAAACAGTTCATGTGACTACAGTGGTTCAGTGGGCGATTTCAAAACACTGCTTCATGAAGCTTCGAAGCTTTACAAATCTTTTGTTTTGAATCAGTGGTTCGGAGCGTGTATCAAACTGCCAAAGTCACGTGATTTCAGTAAACGAGGCTTCGTTACGTCATAAACATTTCAAAATTTAAATGGTTCATCTGACTTTGGCAGTTTGATACACGCTCCGAATCACTGATTCGAAACAAAAGATATGTAAAGCTTCGAAGCTTCATGAAGCAGTGTTTTGAAATCGCCCATCACTAGTTATTGTTGAATAAAGACATTATTTAGTTTTTTTGGCGCACAAAAAGTATTCTCGTCGCTTCATAACATTAAGGATGAACCACCGTAGTCACATGAACTGTTTTAAATTTGTCTTTAGTAACTTTCTGGGCATCTGAAAGTGTTGATTATCTTGCTGTCAATGGAGGCCTCACTGAGCCATCGGATTTTATGAAAAATATCTTAATTTGTCTTCCAAAGTTGAACGAAGGTCTTACGGGTTTGGAACGACATGAGGGTGAATAATTAATGACAGAAATTTCATTTTTGGGTGAACCCTTTAAATATGTTCATTATATTAAGTGATTGTGTCTCTTCAGAAGACTTGGATTCAACTTCTCAATTTGAATTTCTTTTACAATCTCTTAATGATCTTTTTGAAGCATCAGATCTTTGGGTGAATAGACTTTCAATCTCTGAGATTTCTTTAAAGATATCTTCATTTGTGTTCTGAAGATGAACAAAAAGTTTAATGGGTTTGAGGGGAGAAATTGATGACAGAGTTTTCATTGTTGGGTGAACTAATACTTTATGTAGTAAATACTATTCATTTCTTCTATCTACTTTCCCTGATCTGAATTTCTTTTTGAGTAAAATTGTTCAGCTTTATCCCATGTGCGTGCTTAAAGACAATGAAACTCTTCTAGGTTGGTCAGCACCATTAGATCACAGCTAGTGTTGACAGATGTCTGATGACGCACTTTGGGCAATTACGACTTTCTATGTCGTTTCTTTTCACAATGTGACCCTTCTCATCACCTATTAAAGGGCAGCGTCCCAAACTTACACGTGTCCCAGGACACCTGGCAGCGTGTAAGCGCATATTGTCCAAGCCCAATATCTACACCGGGGGCCTCTTAGCGTGGGCTATTAGAGGAATAATGGGCCGAACGGAAACAGTGTGTATGTGAGAAGACTGGGAATGACACAAGAATGACGCAAAAGACTCAGTTTTGGAATGAGATTATCGTACAGATGGAGGGAAAAGTTTTGCTTGTTTCCAGATTTATAAATGATAGACCCCCTCCAAGCTTTGGCAATCTGGTGTATGCTTTGTACATTGTACACTGTGGAAAATATCCGGAGAGGTAACTGTTAGGATGTTATTTTTATTTTGATGGGTTTTGACGAATTGATACGTATTGATTATTCACATTTTTTGACCGTTATTGAAATCCATTCACTGTTGAGCAGTGTTATTTTAGTATTGTTTTTATACTATTATTGTTAATATAGTATGTATTAATAGTTAATAGTAGAATTAGTATTTTTAGTTAATGATAATAACCACTGTTGGAAGTAACGCATTACACATTACTAATAACTCAATTAGTTACTTTTTTTTAGGTAATAATGCAATATTGTAACACATTTCTTTTAAAAGTAACTTTCCCCAACACTGATAATAACCTCACTGTTGAGACAATTTTTTTACCCAACAACCAAATTCCTCTAGAGTTTGGGAAGCAAGGGCTTGCTGTGAAACAAGATGAAAGAACGTTATAGTTGAATTTCCGATAAACCGGTTACTGAGGTATAATCTCGTTGAGTTTGTGGCAGCCTCTGTAATGGCATTACTTGCATTCTGGACCTCCCGATGGGGCTCCAGGCCGGACGCGGTGGCAGCAACCAGGCCTCACGAGTGTCGTCAGACCTGGTAATGCGTCTGCTGTTTTTCTGCATGTGGTGACAGTATTATTGTACACAGCAAGCAACAGTGTGCCTGAGGCCTGTGCTTCACGGTTTCAAGTTTCTTGACTTGAACACAGGATACAAATAGTGTGTGCAATACTATGAAATGCTTACAGTTTAACTGTTAACATCACAAATGAAAGTTGAGAACTACACAGAGTAAAAAGTTGTTGTTTGGATGTTGCTCTTACATAGCTCAATAGACCCAATGGAGTTCTTTGTTTGTTTCATTTAAAGGATTAGTTCTCTTCAGAAATAAAATGTCCTGATAATTTACTCACCCCCATGTCATCCAAGATGTGTATGTCTTTCTTTCTTCAGTTGAAAAGAAATTAAGGTTTTTGAGGAAAACATTCCAGGAGTTTTCTCCATATAGTGGACAGTTACCAACGGGTTGAAGGTCCAAATGTCAGTTTCAGTGCAGCTTCAAAGGGCTCTACATGATCCCAGCTGAGGAATAAGGGACTGATCTAGTAAAACGATCAGTCATTTTCTAAAAAGAAATAAAAATTATATACTTTTTAACCACAAATGCTTGTCTTGCACTATCTCTGTGATGCGCCATGCATTATGTAATCACATTGGAAAGGTCACGCGGAAGTACCGTGGTAGGGCAAAAAAAAAAAAAAACTCCATCTCATTTTCTCCTCCAACTTCAAAATCGTCCAACATCGTCATTTTACCTTGTCTTTGTAAAGGTCGCTTGACTTAGTCTTTGCACATTAGCTTTGTAAACACTTGCTCGTTACTTCCACCTACGTCACATGTGACCTTTCCAATGTGATTACGTAATGCGTGGCGCATCGCAGAGCAGTGCAAGACAAGCATTTGTGGTTAAAAATTCCACAAATCATTTTAAATTTTTTTTTTAGAAAATGACGATCGTTTCGCTAGATAAGACCCTTATTCCACATCTGGGATCATGTAGAGTCCTTTGAAGCTGCACTGAAACTGCAATTTGGACCTTCAACCCGTTGTAACCCAGTGAAGTCCACTATATGGAGAAAAATCCTGGAATGTTTTCCTCAAAAACCTTCATTTCTTTTCGACTGAAGAAAGAAAGACATAAACATCTTGGATGACATGGGGGTGAGTAAATTATCAGGAAATTTTAATTCTGAACTAATCCTTTAAGGATCTCATATGTTTCTCTTAAAAAACCATAGGAGAAATTAAAATAATTTGCATTCTTATTGAAATTTATAACTTTTGATTGCAGACTTTGATATCTTGGCAAATCAAAGAACAGTTTTTGATAGTGTTGAGAAGCAGGAGACATAATAATAATAATAATAATTATATGTGAAGCGATTAAAGTTTTTTAATCTAATTAATTACACAATGTGGCCATTAATTAATGTAATTAACTGCAAAATAATCACACATCAAATTTGGATATTACCCCCAAAAAGATAATTTAAAGTCATTATTGTGTTAAATGACAAACGTATAAAATGGACATTACAAAAAGTAGCTTTAGAAAAAAATATTTGATTTGATTTAACATATATATTACACATAAACTTTTAGGCTTCAACAGCCATCTTAGCCAGATAAAACTGATAGACATAGAAAAAATGCATAGAGGCAATAAAAAAAAAAAAAAAAAAGCGCATTAAAAAGTACAAAATAGTACTGTCATATGAGTTTTTAATTTGAATGTAAGCGAAAACAACTTAAACAGAATTGTGAAAAAACAACTTACAAGCACAAGTCTGTTCTTTTTATTACTTTCCAGGAATTTTGAGGACTCTTTTTTTGTACTCTTCCATACATTTTGAAGAGTGTCAGCTTATTTTCTATGTATATAGAAAGAATTTAAGACTAATGCAAAAGGCAACTCTTAACTGTAATTTCTTGGCTGCAACAATTTATCCTCATGACACAAAGACGCAGTGCAGCACTTTTATAACATCATTTATCTGGCTGTCAGTCAAATCCATAGAATTGTTTAAGAGCAGGTCAATAGCAGGTGTTAAATGTACTTAGCGTCACTCACTCATATTTCCCTGTTGAAAAAGTCTCTCAGTTGAAATTTTATCAAACTGTAAATCTAATAATGTTGCTTTACTGTGTTCTGGAAAGGACTGCTATGTTAGTCATTGTTTTACAAATCATTTGTTTAGTCTGTCTATTTGTAAGATGCCTGTGATATTTATATCACTAACACTGGCATGTGATTGGTCGATCGTGAAAATTGGCCAACTGTTGCTTCATCTGGCATGAACAAACTCCAGTTAGTCTTGTCATGTCTAAATTTGATAGTTAATTGAGCGATTGAGTCAACATGGTGGTTTTTAATGACTGGTTGTTGGTTCAAAAAGCGAAAGAGAGAAACATATAATGTTTTTTCTGCAAATTAGATGCCTGCCTCTGGTAGTTTTGTTATTTTTAGCAATATTTGTACCAATTAAACATAAATTCACCCTCTCTGTGATGCTGATTTGTATTCACAAGTAAGTAGGTCTGTTTCTATGCCTGCGGATAAAACATTTACCTGCTGAGAGACGATGTGAGTTTGTCAGGTAAACCTTTAATTCGAGTCTATAATGAAAGACTCTCTTTCTCTCCATTTCTTCATAGGATGAAAGGTTTTCAAGTAGCATGTACATGCCATGGTATATGAATATGGTGATCATTCTGTATCATATCAAAGTACTATGGTATTATTTGATACCATCTCTATATCTTGGTGCCGGTACTTTTTTTGAAGGATGCTCTCAAACTGCTGTTTGAAAGTCTGTTTTAAATTGGCTTTTGTTTGTTTAATCTTTACTTATGTATTTTATTATTACAATAAATGTAAGATTAGTTTTGTAAAATTTCTGGAGTTCGTTATAATTTGCATCATCTCCTTTAAAACTTGAGTGGTTACCATAGAAACAGGCAAGGAAGGGTTTTGTCTAAAATGATCACTGCAGTGTAATGTAGTTTATACATTTGTTTTCACTTATTAGTATTTACTCACTTTAACAATTTTTATTTAGTGTTTATAATTTTTAATCATAGTGCATACCTCACTGCAGAGGTCATAGGATTTTTATTTTTAGTACTATTTAATTACTGTTATTTATTAAAGCAACTGTAGTTATTTTTTACCTTGAAATATTAGTTATAATACTGGAAAAGAAAAGAAAACGCATTAAAAGTACAGTACTGTCAATAGTACTGTCAAAATATAAATGAGTTTTTAAATGGAATTTGAGCAAAAACAACTTAAGCATAAGTCTCCATTGTTCTCCAATTAATTTCATTATTTCCTAGGAAGTTTGAGGACTCTTCCTTTTGTACTCTGAAGAGTGTATCAGCTTATTTTCTAGATTCCATATATATCAGATCTTGTAGAGTGTGATATTTTATAATGGATTTTAATACCCAAAAATAAAAATTCCGTCATCATTTACTCACCCTCAAGTTGTTCCAAACCTGCAGTGATTTTCAGCAACTTTTGTTGCCCATATTCTTCAAAATAACTTACTTTGTGTTCAGCAGAACAAAGAATTTAATACAGGTTTGGAACAACTTGAGGGTGAGTAAATGACAGAATTTTCATTTTTGGGAGAACTATTCCTTTAAAGATTGAAAGTTTGGGATTGAGGCAAGAGTGAAACAAGCAAAAGTAGCAAAAGTAAAAGGTAAAAAGTTTATTGTGAGCTTTATAAAACAAAAAGTTGAAATCTGTAAGTTTGGATAAAAATCAAGCCCTGGGGCATTGAAGTGCCCATAGTCAGAGAAATACTTATTTATGCTGTTTTTCCCCTCAAGATCACTTGTGTTTCAATAGAGGTCCAGTACTCCAGAACAAAGATCATATCAAAGCTCTGATCTAATTTGGAACACTGTGTATATCCTCGATCCACCTGAAAGATGCGGCCGAGCAGAATGCAGAGGTCATACTCGCATCCATATTTGATATAAGAATCATGGAATGCACATTGACAGAGGCAGTCATCAAGAATCTCAAGTGAATATATAAGTGGATGCAATCAAAAGCAGAAATCTGGTTATGAATGCAAGGCTCCTCATATTTTTTCATACAGAATTTTATGTGTTTAGAAATAAGGCAGAGCAGATTATCCTGTTTGTGTGTGGGCATGTGTACTAGTCCTCGTATCTCCCTGTTAATCATAAACAAATGGAGTGTAATTGAGCGTGGACAATCTGATGAATGGCTTTTTGAACTAACAGTGCTATGGGGAGCAAATGCGATTATTGTCTTACAAGTCTCCATTTAGGTTCAATCAGATCTCTTCCATTTGAGCAATGACAAATATCAATTCTTCAATCAGATTTATTGATAAGCATTTAAGGATGTATATATTATTAATTAATGATCACATGGAAAATTTTGTTTGGTTTGGCCTCTGCCCTTGCTAACAAATCATAATGAAGTTAGTACTGTTCAAAATCTAAAAGTCGGTAAGAATTTTTAAATGCATTTATTTGATCAAAATACAGTAAAACTGTAATACTTAAAAAAAAAAGAATTAAAATATATTAAAAATAACTTTTCTGTTTTAACATATTTTAAAATGTAATTTATTCCTGTGATAACATCACTGGTATAAATAAAAAAAAATTCCAGGATTTTTGATGAATAGAAAGTACAGAAGATGAAAATTCATGACCCCAAACTTTTGAACAGCGGTGTATATATAATACTATATATTGTAAATATACAATGCGTTGTATATTAATGTGTCAAGATGCTTTGTAATCATAAACAACCTTTGTTTGTTTATTATCAATCATAGTTAATGATTGATAATAAATATAATTCCTTATTAAACATTTGTGTCTTTTATCCTATTGCTGTTGCCACTGTTTTGTTTGTATTGTGGCTAAGAAGACCTCTTAATTATGGTAAAAATCACTGTATGGCTTCTTGTAACATTGCTTTGTTTTACAGCCATTTTGTAGCTCATCCAGTCAGTTTTGGGAAACTAGAATTATACCTCTTTTATGCGCTTTATGAAAGTGATTTTAAGTTTTACAACAGTTCTTTGGTTCTTTAATACCTTGTAATCTGTGTTTCCAAGCTTTAATTCTGTTTTCTTGTGTTTGTCTGTTCTAGATACTCTGTCTGTTCCTCGTTGGTCCCCTCAGATACCTCGTAGAGACCTCGGCAACTCTATAAAACACAGGTGAGTTCTGTGCACGTGTGAGTGTGTGGTAGTGGTTACAATATGTCAAGCCAATTAACTCGTGGTTGTGCAACTCCGGTCAGGCCTGTTCACGTCTGACGACTTGATTACACCAAAAACCATTGATCCCAAGTCAAACAAAGAGCCTGCGTTTGCACTTAGACTACGAAACTCGTTAGACTACAAGTTTATGATGCAAGTTGTAAAGGTTATAATGACATCTTAGCCATCAAAAGACATGTAAAGTTCACCAAGGCTAAAAAATGTTTTGTTTTTCACGTTTCATTTTTCTCATACTTTAGATGTGGGCTGCGTTCCAAATGGGATAAATCCACCTCTAAAGGGCACTTCAGAGTGGGAACAATTATGGCCGCCATATTGAAGGGTTGTTCCAAATCAAAGTGCTCAAAACTGGCCACTTCAAAGGGCCCTTCAGAGGCCCTGTCCCAAATGGCACACTTCATATGCTCTTACACTTCATGTTCACTGACAAATGGGACAACCTATGGTCTCGCGGATAAGGGCTGGGTATCCATACAGATGTCCTGATTCGATTCCGATTCACAAAATGTCAATTCGATTCGATTCTCGATTTTCGATTTAATGAATTCAATGATTCAATTTTCACTGGCCCCATCCCAAAAAAGTAATAAATGAATAAAATAGTTATTGTTTTTTTTGTATCCTTGTATTGTTATAAATAAGGTTATGACACCAACATTTTAGATACCAGTGAAATTTAACAATTCTCAATTCCAATTTCGATACCACAGCTAAAACTACTAGCCTAAATAATATTTCAAAGATTATTAAAGAGAAGTAAACAGAAATTAATAAAAAAAGAACAAATAATTAAACTACAAGCAACATCACAAATAAATAAATACAACAGAACAAAGATACAAATGAAATAATCAGTGCTTTTCATGTTTTTCAGGTAGGTCTAATAGTCAGGCTTGGGAGGGTTACTTTAAAAATGTATTCCGTTATAGTTACAAATTACTTCATAAAAAAGTATTCAGTAACGTAATCCAAGTACCACAATATGAAAGTAATGTAATCTGATTACTTTTGGATTACTTCAAGGTCACATATATATATATATATATATATATATATATATATAAAGAAAGAAAGAAAGAGGGGGGATCAACTTTACTATAAATAAATTGCATTTTTAAATTTAATTTTAATAATTTCTTCTCAATTTCTGCAAGATTTTAAATGTTACACGTTCCATACTTTTGAATGGGTCTCAACAATAAAAATATTTTACAAATCTGATAAATGATCTATTGCAATATTATTATCGTTGTTGTTGTTTAGAGCTTAAAAATATAAAAGTCACATCAGATCATAAACAAACCGAACAAGCTCGGATCAAACATTTCTGTTTATGTTTGTTCTGCTTTAATTTTAATGTTTAGCATTTTGGTTACTTTTAAAACCTATTAAAATTAAGCAATCATGTCTCATTTCCACAACTTGGGAACACACAGCTCTGAATATATAAATGTAAAGGGCTATTCAGACATCTAGTGGCTACAGTATGGTATTACAGATAATTTTTTAGTCCTTTGATAAAGAAAGTGTTTTCGTAGCTGGAAGGCGGAGTTTGCACTGTACAACCATGCTGTTTGCATTTTCTTCTTTGAAAACAAAATAGCAGCGAAATTTCCATGAATTGAAAGCGTTTTCCCCGCGGGCAGCATCGTTTCAACTAGCAGCAGTGATTCAATCTGCCTCTGAGGAGATTGTAGACGGGTGTTATTTGCGGATGCACCAGCGGGTGGCTCACGTGAGTCATCACTGGCATCAGAACCAGGAAATACTGTATAATCAAGCAGCGCTTAATATGGTGTTGTTATGGCAAAATATTGATTTATTTCGTTTTAAATGAAACGATTGTAATCCTGATAGTATCCCCCCTTTTTTCAAAATGTAACTATAATCTGATTACCACGTTTTTTGACGTAACTGTAACGAATTACAGTTACTGGATTTTTGTATCCTGATTACGTAACGCCATTACATGTATTCCGTTACTCCCCAACCCTGCTAATAGTAGTTTTCACTGAATAAAGTAATCAAATGTGAAACAACACTGCATATAATCTTCACTGTACAAATTAAATAAAGGTTAATCCTTATTAAAGTTACAAAAAAAGTTATTCAGTGAAGAGCAGTGATTTTTCTTTGCCTTTTGTAGTTTGATTAACATTAAAAACACAGACAGCAACAGGAATATTAAGCTGCTGTCACTTTAAGAGCTAATGCACAGATCCAATATACTGATACACATGTGTTCTTTCTCTCCTCTTACCTTTACTTAAGTCATAACCGACTATGTTTACTAGGATACTTGCCAAAGTGGGCATTTGAGATAAATCTGTGTGAATTTGTCCATTCAAGCACAAGGACACATGAACTATAATTCATTTTATTATTTGCACTGCCCCGATTGGGTTACCTTAATTGGCTTGGCAAGATGACGCACAAGTTTTTTGGTCCACTACACCCTTCATCCCTTCGAAGGGCTCTCCCTCTGGAGGGTAAACACTTCGAAGGGATTAGGGCATAGGGATGAACTCTTCAGAATTGAATGCAGGGGTGGAAATTAATGTCATCATAAATAGACAACTGCCACAGTTTCAAAACGCGAGCAGATAAACAGATCCAAAAAATTGAAACGCTCATGTCAACTTTAAACTGAGACGGCTACGGTGATGTGGGCTTGTGTACTAAAGCCAGCCTCCTCTTTTATGAGACAGCACGGCTTCAATCTAATGAAGACACTTTGACACTGTCAGAGCCCATTAGTCATATTCTATTAACTGTCAGCTTCTGTTCATATCAGAGAAATAGATTGGCAAATGCACAGTGACCCTTCAGAGGAACTCTATTGCAGGAGATTTGAATGGCCCTTTCATTGTGGAGAACGGCAAATGCGCCTACATGTAAACAAAAAGAGATAGAGATAGAAGAAACGAGGAATAAAGAGAGCACTTTCTATGCAATTCTGCTGAACAGTCGCCAATGCATCCAAATGGCCTTTGTCCTCACGTATATTTGTCAAGTGCGGGTGCACAGTTGAGCGCAAAGGAGATATTCAGAGATACTCGGTTACAATTAAATTACTCTTTACGACGAAGTGTCTATCTTTGGGCATACGCTGCACATATCTGTCTCTCGATGAAAAGGTTAGTTGGCAAACGTGATCGCTGCGGTGACACATTCGCTCTTTCATTTGAAGAGTTTAGGAGTGGTTGTCAAAAGGTCAGAACCATCTGCTGATAGTTTGACAGCGAAGCAAAACAAACCCATATGGCCTCATGCATTTTAAAAATGGATGAAATTAGATTTTTTTTTCCTGGGAAAGTGTCTAAAAAAGGGTCAGTAATGAATCATGACAGTTATTTGTGCTTTTGCAGATTTTCCACGAAGTATTGGATGTCGCAGACGTGTATCGTCTGCGGGAAAGGAATGCTATTTGGCTTGAAATGCAAAAACTGCAAGTAAGTGCTACAATGTTTGTTTTTGTCTCCACAAAAAGAAAAAAAAATCATGCTTTTGTAAATCATAAGCATGACATAAAAAAATTGAAATTATGACATGAATGTTTCAGTTATGACATAAAAACAATCATGACATAACTTTTTTTAGAAATGGCTGTCAAATGATACTATACTATATGTGTGTGTACTGTGTATAATTATGAATATTTAAATACACACACAAACTGTACATGTATATATTTAAAGGATTAGTTCACTCAAAAATGTCGTTCCAAACCACTAAGACCTTCGGAATACAAATTAAGATATTTTTGATAAAATCCGTTGGCTCAGTGAGGCCTGCATTGCCAGCAAGATCATTAACACTTTCAGATGCCCGGAAAGCTACTAAAGACATATTTAAAACAGTTCATGTGACTACAGTGGTTCAACCTTAATGTTATGAAGCGACAAGAATACTTTTTTGTGTGCCAAAAAAACTAAATAATGACTTTATTCAACAATATCTAGTGATGGGCGATTTCAAAACACTGCTTCATGAAGCTTTGAAGCTTTACGAATCTTTTGTTTCAAATCAGTGGTTCGGAGCGTGTATCAAACTGCCAAAGTCACGTGATTTCAGTAAACGAGGCTTCGTTACATCACAAGTCTTTCGAAATTTTAATGGTTCACCACTGGGGGGCGTGACTTTGGCAGTTTGATACATGCTCCGAACCACTGATTTGAAACAAAAGATTCATAAAGCTTCGAAGCTTCATGAAGCAGTGTTCTAAAATCGCTCTTCACTATTGTTGAATAAAGTTGTTATTTCGTTTTTTTGCACACAAAAAGTATTCTCGTTGCTTCTTAACATTAAGGTTGAACCACTGTAGTCACATGAGCTGTACTAAATATGTTTTAGTAACTTTCTGGGCATTGAAAGTGTTAATTATCTTGCTGACAATGCAGGCCTCACTGAGCCATCGGATTTTATCAAAAATATCTTAATTTGTGTTCTGAAGATGAACGAAGGTCTTACGGGTGTGGAACGACATGAGGGTGAGTAATTAAAGAGTAATTTATATAATTTTATATTATATATAAATATAAATATTTTATATATAAATCTAACAATTTTTTCTTAAATATATGTGCATGTGTGTGTATTTATATATACATAATAATTAGGCCTATACACAGTACACACACATATATTATATAAACAAACTTTTATTTTGGATATGATTAATCACGATTAATCGTTTGACAGCATTAATTATGACATGTCAAAATTATGAGATACTAAGTCATAATTATGTGATAAATAGTAGAAATTATAAAAAAAGTTGAAATTATTAGAAAAAAGTCAATTATGACATAAGTTGAAATTGAGATAAAAATTCATAATTGAGACAAAATTCTAAAAAGTTAAAAAGTTTACTAAAATGACAAAATCTGACTTTTTATGTCATAATACATAATTTAATTGATTTATGTCATAATTATGACTTTTTATATCATAATTCCAATTATTTTATGTCATAATAACGATTTTCATGTTATTTTTTTCATATGTGGTAGAAATGGGTTTCCATATGTTTAAGTATATGATGAATTGACAGAGAAAACAGTTTTATTATTTGTGTTTGTTAGTTGTTCCAGTGGTGTCTGAAAATAATTATAGACATTTATTAGCCTGATCTGCAACTATAAATGATAGAAATGATATTATTTAACATTACCATTTCATGTTATTTTTGCTGTGTGACATTTCCTAACCTCTAAGTGGCACCGAAAAGCATTGTTTGTTTTAGCATAGCATAGCATAAATGGATCAACAAATTGTCGACCTGTTTGAATCAGAACAATGGTTGTGTTTGAGAAACCTGTTATGAAACAACCATTAGCTAAATAGTATTAGATATGGCTCAGGTCTCTCCTTCAGTGTAAGTATAGGAAATTTTTACATGAGCCAAAAATTCACAAAATGGATATCCTCTGGATAATAAGATGGGCAAAAAATCCCATAGACTGATATTGAAACCATATCTGTAGACCAAAAGCAACCCCCCAGAATCCCCCCCCCCAAAAAAAAAAAATTCACATCTTAGCACCCTAGCAATCGTTGTGATGATTTTTGCATGGCCAAACACCACTTACATTTTCTTGAAGATAAAAAGATCATAAAAATCAAGCTGTTTTTGTAATTCTGTCTGGTGCCACTTCTGATGCAGAAATTACACACTGAGTCTTTGCACATCATGACATCATAAATGTCAAATGTTAAATATATACTTCACTATTTATTACCATTTCTTAAACCACCTCTTATGATCATACAAATCTCTGAAAATGAAAATTCCTAACATTTTAGCTTTGTAAAGATGAGATTTGATGTTTTTGTTTGAATCAAAGCCTCTTTAGAATTCAGCGCTACACACTTTGTGCCTGCAGTAGTGTCTGAACATTCAAATTGAGCATAATTATCATTATCATTAAAAGATTATTTGAATAAATTACCTTCCTAATAGTTTCCACTCTACCACCCTTGACTGTGGCATCTTGTTACTAAGATACTTGCTGGCTTTTGACACCCTCAAAATGATGGCTGCATATTAAGTGTTTGTTTTGAATATTCATTGATTTGCTTTTACAAGAGCAAACTAATAAACATTTCTGTCATGCTTTCTTTTGTCAGATTGAAGTGCCACAACAAATGCACCAAAGAAGCACCGCCCTGTCATTTACTCATATACCACAGAGGAGGTAGGGACCCATTCAGAGGTATTTAAACTTTTATGTTTTCTCTTCTTCTTCTTTTTAACTTCATGAATGCTTTAATCCATAAGTACTACACATGGCAGGCCATTAATTATGGTTCAAATATGACTTCAGAAACAGCAATGTTCTTATACAAAGCATGTTTTCAACCTCATAATTCCTTTATATTCAATTGAAGATATTTAATTACAGGCTTTATCTGTGTATTATGAAAACATTGCTTTTTGAAAATTGGCTCCCAAACACGAGAATGCATTTAAAGGGAATAATTGTGGGAACAATGAAGAATGTATTTGTATTTAGTGGCATGACATCTGCTTCGTAATAATGCACTAAACAATTTGTCTTGTTCTCTGTGAAGCATTATGTTTAACCTTCAGTCTGCAATCTTCTTACCATTTCTTTTTTCTTTTTCCATCTGTGCTGTTTTGCACCACCTCATCTTTCCCTCATTTGTTATGTTGCAGATCAAGGAACATCTCAAGGTAAGGGAGCAGGTTTCTGCTCCTCAAGCACATTATTTCCTTTTTCATACCTTCAGGTTTGTATTGGAGATTTTTTAAGCGTAGTATGAATATATACACTACCGTTCAAAAGTTTGGGGTCGGTAAGATTTTTTAATGTTTTTGATTTTTTAAATCTCTTCTGCTCAACAAGGCTGCATTCATCAGATCAAAAAATACAGTAAAAACAATAAAAATGTGAAATATTATTACAATTTTCTATCATAACATTTTAAAATATATCAAAGCTGAATTTTCAGCATCATTACTCCAGTCTTCAGTGTCACATGATCCTTCAGAAATCATTCTAATATGATGATTTGCTGCTCAAGTAACATTATTATCAATGATAAAAACAGTTGCTTAATATTTTTGTGGAAACCATGATACATTTTTTTCAGGATTCTTTAATGAAATGATCAAAATAACAACATTTATTTTAAATAGAATTCTTTTATAACATTATAAATGTCTTTACTGTCATTTTTGATCAATTTAATGTGTCTTTGCTGAATAAAAGTATTTATTTCTTTAAAGAATATTGACCTCATTCTTTTGAAAGATATTGTATATAAATATATTACAGTATATGAAAAATGACCAATTTTGTCAAACCAATTTTAAAATACTTTCGACTTTAAATTTAAAGGGTTAGTTCGCTCAAAAATGAAAATTCTGTCATCATTTACTCACCCTCAAGTTGTTCCAAACCTGTATAAATTTCTTTGTTCTGCTGAACACAAAGGAATATGATATTTTGAAAAATATTTGGAAGAATGTTTGTAACTAAGCAGATCTCGCCTCCTACCCTCACGACTACCATAGTAATTTTTTTTCCTACTATGGTAGTCAATGGGGGGCAAGATCTGCTCAAACATTCTTCCAAATATCTTCCTTTGTGTTCAGCAGAACAAAGAAATTTATACAGGTTTGGAACAACTTGAGAGTGAGTAAATGATGACAGAATTTTCATTTTTGGGTGAACTATCCCTTTAATGGATCTTTTCTCTGCTGGAAGAAGTGAACAATGATATTTTATATGCCCTGGTCGCTGCTGTTGAATTTCCATGTGATATTTCTGATATATACTGTACATAATACATGGCTTAGTGGCTCTTCCATTACATTGTGACAAGACTTTTCAGAGTTTTTCTGTTACCGTGACAACTGCCTCTTGTTACCGTGGATACTATGCTGTTTCTCTCGCTCTCTCTCTCTCAGCTCGTCAGCTCGTCAGGACCGAGTCGGTACCATGTGACATAAACAACCCCCTCAGGTACTCAGACCTCCACATTAGCCAGACTCTCCCCAAGACCAACAAAATCAACAAGGTAAGAATAGTTGCGTACCATTACGTCTAAGCAAACACATCTCAACCCTGTTACATCCCTCCACTGTCAACATAAGTCCTTCCTGTAATTTAATTTTTAACACAACATGTTTGCTTTTGATTTTTATTGAAATAACTTCAAAAGCAGTTTTTGCAGACCAAACAACCTACCTGTAATTTTTGGTACAACTGGTTTTCTTATGTGTGTATTGGAAAACAAAGCATGATAAGATGAGTGTGACATTTTTAAGACACCATGTCAAGTCTATGTTTAAAAACGTGTCTTGAGAAACTTGCATTCAATTCCATTCCATTGCGCTTTATTTAGGTGCTTTTAAATGCAAGAACACGTCCTGTGCGTGTGTGTGTGTGTGTGTGTGTGTGCGCTCTCCATAAACGCTGCTAGAACTCCTGTGTGAAGGGAACTGACTTCATATTCAATAAAAATCACTTCAGAACTAGCTGGTAAAAAGTAACTGCAAAAGAATATGCTGCTACTGTATGTTTGATATTTTGTTACCTTATATACCTAATATACCTCTTACCTAATATATCTGTCAAAGAGGTGGAAATTGTGGAATAACTGTGACAAAATGCAGTTCACTTTGCAAATTTAAAAAAAGTTGAATGATAAATATAACTCTAAAATGAATCATTTTTATATGTAAATTAAAACGATTGTATTGATGTATGAAAGTGTAACTTTCAGTTATGTACTGTATGAAAGTCTTAAAGTCAGCATGAAACGGAAGTTGCGATAGTCGTTTCTTCTCTATAACCGAGTGTAACAGCTTCTCGAACAAGAATAAATGAAGGCCGGGACTTGATTTTGTCCATCAGGAATTGATTGGATCAATGTGGTTTGCTATTGGTCGATCTCATGTGAGTGACAGGTTGTCCCGCCCTCACACCAGTAAACATGTCATCAGAGAAGAGATTTTGCTGCAAGAGGGAGGGGAAGTTATTTTGATTAAAGATTATGAGGGTACATGAATTAAAAAAATAACGATGTGCATGGGTAAATCGTTTATAATAAATACAGCAATATTCCATAAAAAATAAGAATAGTCAGAATTGTGACTTTAAGAAGTTTTGTTTTTGTTTGTTTTGTATCCACCTTATTTTTAAAGGGTTAGTTCACCTAAAAATGAAAATTCTGTCATTAATTACTCACCCTCATGTCGTTCCACACATGTAAGTCCTTTGTTTATCTTCATAACACAAATTAAGATATTTTTGATGAAATTGGAGAGCAGTCTGACTCCTCCATAGACAGCAGATTAATCACCACTTTCAAGGTCCAGAAAGGTACTAAAGACATCATTAAAACTGTCGACGTGACTGCAGTGGTTCAACCTAAATGTTATGAAGCGCGCAAAAAAAAAAAAAAAAAAAGACTTTATTCAACAATCTCTTCTCTTCCATATCAGTCTCCTACGCAGTTGATGCAGTAAGCACAGTGAAGGCTTCCGTGTTTACATTCAAATGGCGGCTCAGTATTGGCTGATGCTGTATTTGTGAGCCCCAGGAGCCAGCCAACGATGAGCTGGCATTCAATGTGCGCTTACTACAGAAGAGAAGTTGAATAAAGTTGAATTGTTGAATAAAGTTGTTATTTTTGTTTGTTTTTTGTGCACAAAAAGTATTCTCGTCACTTCATAACATTTAGGTTGAACCACTGCAGTCACGTCGACTGTTTTAATGATGTCTTTAGTACCTTTCTGGACCTTGAAAGTGGTGGTTAAACTGCTGTCTATGGAGGAGTCAGAAGCTCTCGGAACGCCACAGTGTTTAAAGATCATTTCCAATGACTGACATCACAGAATTGACCGGTATTTTGGTGCTGATGCGTGAATGGTAAAAAGTCAGAACGCTGTTGCTTGTGTGAGTCTGGTAATCATTCTGGTAATTTTACGGTAATTTACTGAAATTGCTGTGTGAAAGAGGCTTATGTTGGACAGTTTTCTAATGTAGCACGACTGTCCAGTTTTCAGCCCATAGGAGATCAGGTTTACAGCCGCCTCACCCCTGGTTTTTGATTAATCTTTTACTGACCGTGAGAATGAAGCCAGGTTTACTGATGTCTGACCGTGCCAGTAATGAGCAGAGAGTAGGGAGTGTTTTTGTGTATTACGAAAGGTCTGTCTCTCTCTGTTTCAGGACCACATCGCTGTGCCATATCAGCCCGACTCCAGCAGCAACCCCTCCTCCACCACCTCCTCCACCCCTTCATCTCCTGCTCCCCCTCTGCCGCCCAGCGCGACGCCCCCGTCTCCTCTGCACCCTTCCCCGCAGAGTGCCAGACAGCCGAAACAGTCCAACCTTACAGGTACCAACCCAAAACATACGATTATTTTTTCCTCTTAATTTCAAATAATAATTGCTTACATTTTGCATTTTTATTCTTTAATAAGACAAAACAAAAAATAATTTCAAATTATATCAGCATAACAATATGAGTGAAAAGTTGGATTTTATATATATACCACTACTGTTTTTTTTTTTTTTTGGTGAATTGGCCTTAAATTGTTGCACTTGTGCCATTTTAAATTTTTTGGAGGATTTGAGATTATTTTAATCGTGGTCTGGAGCCCTGTAAGCATGATTTGAGAATGAGCATGATTTGAGAATTGAGAAAGACTAGAAAATCTGAAAATTATAGTTCACATGACATCATAAATTGCTTATTTGATTAGTGATATAGAAATATAATTGTGTGCAGAAATATAATTTATTTTTAAATTGTTAACATTTTTTTGTTATACATTTTTCAAAATAATATTCCTGATTTAAATTAGACAGCATGTTTACATGCACACGATATACTGATAACTCCCAAAAATCAGCTTATTGAAATAACCCATTGTCCTGGTTTAGATGCAAACCAGTAGCCTTGCAATGCAAGTAAACCGCATTTAAAAAAACTTTATTAATAAATCAGGTTATTCCCCAGTAGTGACGTCAAACCTAACCACTCGTGCATCTGACTCAGAGTACTTCATATGTTGTGTCAGTTGTGATATTAAATAAAGCATTAAAAACCCAAGAGTATTCCAAAATGTCAACAGGAAACTCATATTCTCCTCTCATGCAGTTACGGATGCAGCATTTTGACTGTACCACTTCTGCACAAGATGAGAACACATTTTTAGACTCTTTCTTAGGTCAAGAAAGAGTCTGAGTTTGCAATATATTTCTTCCTCCCATACCGCGACATGCTCGCTGTGTCTGTATGCTCTTAAATCCACAGTAAGGATGGTTTCCTGTCACATATCACACATGTGCACTTCAATAGACCTTATGTAGCCCTGCACCTTTTCAGCACTGTGCTCGTTGTGTTCTGTCTTCCGGTTTGTATTTCCACAGCATGAAGGAAAGATCTTACGGATTTATGAATGAACCGCTCCTTTTAAAATCTTCCCGGTCTACTGACTTTTATTATGACATCCGCTTCAAACATTACAATTCTCATGATAAATTTCGTTTACTCTACAATAAGTAAATCCACTTCACCAGCTAATTACTCTTCGACAGCGATGCCATAGAAATATACAGAGCTACTGCAAAAAAAATTCTGAAGATGGCTGCACTCTTTTTTTCTCTGGTGAATAAGGTCTATAAGCCGAAAGAAAACAGATTAATGTGTTTATGTGCCAGCGAAAATCTGTAGATAAAGTCGTATGCCATAGAAGTTGCGATAGTCTTTTCTTCCCTATTGTGACATATGTAAGCAATAAGGTAAGAGAGGCTGTGCTGTATCGTGAATAAGTCACAGCTGAAGGGCGTTGTTAGGCACGGCGTGAAATGGAGTGCCTGCAACCCCTTCAGCCGTGACTTATTCACGATACAGCTCTAGCCTTGAGTACCTTATTGCTTTTATAAAACTGTTACCACAAAATACAAATATTAAAGCCAGAAATATGTATGAATGCAACTTTCATGAAGTAAACTTTTACTAAAAGCCCTCCTTCCACTGGAAAAAATAGTCCCTGACCGTGAACAGCAGCAGAAGTTACATTATTACGCCATTAGATGGCGGCAAAGACTGTCTTTATGAGTGTGTCAGTCAGTAGCAAAGACTTTTATATTGAAAAGACTGAATTGTTGTGAAAACGGAACAAGACACAACTGACAAATGCTTTGACTAGCACTGTCAGTCACGGGAAAAACCCCTTAACTGTTAAAAGGACAAGATAATACATCAGACATTTAAATAGATTTTTTATTATGAACATTGGACTGACCTGAAGGAAAATGTTAAATCTGAATGCAGGTCACACTGCATGAATTTAGACATGGTGTAACATATGTTTACGTTCCTAAGATTGGTTGCTAAGGGTGTTGTGTAGTGATACACAGAATCGTTGGGTGAAGCAGTCAGAGCCGTGTTTTATCGTGAATAAAACACAGCTGTTGACCAATCAGAATCAAGGACAGGAACTAACCGTTTTATAAATCTGAGTAAAATGGCTTCTGGAATGAAAAAAAGTAGGGCTGAACTTGACTTTGGGAATTGATTGGTTCATAGGAAGTTGCTAACTAAGGCTACGTTTACACTGCAGGTAAATGTGGCCCAAATCTGATTTTTTTTTGCCCTCATGTGACTCGTATCTGTGTTTCTCATGACAGTGTGAACAGTACAAACCACAGGGAATCTGATCTTTTCAATTCCGATTTGTGCCACTTCCATATGTGGTACTAAATCCGATAAAGGTCAGAAGTTTTGTAATGCGACCGCAGTGTGAACAGTCATATTGGAATTCATGCGATTTCTACATCACTCGAGATCAACATTCGTCCCGATTCTGCACTTATGGGAGTCTATTCAAAAGTTTTACATACCCAACATTATCAAGACAGTTGTGAAAGGATGTGTCAGAACTCATAAGTATTACAGAGAGAGCTCTATAATACAAGCAAAACATGAGGGCTTGTATCATAAAAGTTTCAAAACTCTGCTCTCTTTTGTCACATCAGTCTTTATTTTTCATATTGCCTGCACATAATTTCACTGGCTTCTGCGGCAGATCGCACTATAAATAAATGCGTAATCACTTACTTTAATGCTTTTCGTGTTTACTTCTGTATAACAGCACACTGTGTGTGTTGCCAAGTCCGCGATTTTTCCACAGAATTGGGTTACTTTTTCACTATTGCCGCGGGTTGTTTTGCAACTCCGTGGGTTGAAGTGACCGCACTAACGCAATATTTAACCCCCAGAACGCGATTTTTACCAGGATACCCCATGGAACGTGATTAGGCTAGTTTTGAGAAGCAATTGAGTGGATTTTGTGGTAAAAACCTGGCAACCACGTTTGTATCGTTCTTTTGCAGTCATGCAGGTCAGTTCAGAACCATGATCTGTTCACAATGGAAATCTGATATTGGCCACATTTAAAACAACAATGTGAACATCTACACAAAAAAATCAGATCTGAGCAAAAATCGGAATTGAGCATTAAGACTCAAGTGTGAACGTAGCCTTAATGGAGGCATATCTACAGTAAATGCCAGTTTGCAGTCAGTTGTTGAGGATTCGCTTATGACCTTAGTCCGATAAAAGAAAATGGGGTAATGCATTTACATGATACGTGCATTGTTGGCTTATTTAGCATAAATGAGTTAAGAATGTGCATGTAAATGCACTGATTGAATCCCAGATTTGTAGCTCTCAGACTTTTGGACATTTCTGTATCCTAAATGTCAGTATTTGTATGTTGTCTTTGTGATAAACTGTGGTGAATTTTGCAGAGCAATAACATACACCAATAATCATCTGGGGGTTTGTTGAATTTTATTGAATTCTGTCTGCTTCTCTCCTGTGCTCCTCTCAGCATCTCATTTCTACAAATACAAGCAGCAGTTCATCTTCCCTGGTAAGTGTGTCATAATTGGTCATTACCTCTACCCATAATGCAGTGCGACATGCAGAGGCAAACTTTTTTGATGTCATTTTTATGCCATCTTTTCTCTGAGGCACAACAAACCCTCTCCCTCTGTCTTTCTTTCCACTTCTTGTCGTCTCTTAACCAGCAATGCTGTATTCTATAATGATGGTTCTTTTAAAGGCGAGGTCGCCTGCGCCTTGCTGACAAATAAAGGCTGATAAGTGCCTGTATTCTGTGGGAGGCACTCAGCTCGCTGCATGTTTTTGATGAACGCGTGGAGGGAGGAAAGCCATGATGTTGTTGTTAGCCTGGTAGTTTGAAATAAAGGCTACTTATGGCAATTTCGCTGGTTTAATTCCAATGAAAAGGTAACCTATGTGAGCTACTGAGATCACAGCCACCTTTGTAGCTTTAAGAAATGGACATATGGCCAGTTTTGTCCATTAGACAAAATCACTAGTTTGTTTTTTAATGGAAAGTGTTTGTTAAATGAGAATCAACTAGTGTTTCATCTCTCCTGACAATAGAGCATCATATATTTGGCTGACAGTATAATATGTTGCTTACTTAGCAAATAAATAAATAAAAAATTTACATTCAGTGTTGGCTTAAGTTGAGAGTTTATTTTATTTTATTTAATGTATAAAATCTGTTGCCTGGTGTGTGTATATATACTGTTCAAATGTTTGGGGTTGGTAAGAGTTTTTTAATGTTTTTAAACTTTTATTGTATTTATTTGATCAAACATACAGTAAAAATACTGTGAAATATTATTAATATTTAAAATAGCTGCTTCCTATTTTAATTCATTTTAAATTTATTTTGTGATGTCACATGATCCTTCAGAAATCATTCTAATATTCTGATTTGCTGCTCAATAAACATTTCTTATTGTCAATGTTAAAAATCAATGTTTTGTGGAAATGGTGATATATATATATATATATATATATATATATATATATATATATATATATAAACATTACAAATGTCTTTACTGCCACTTTTGATCAATTTAATGCATTCTTGCTGAATAAATGTATTATAAATCTTACTGACCCCAAACATTTAACTGGTAGTAAGTCTTCAGATGTTTGCGTAATAAACACATTGTTGCAGTATAAATCAGAGAGTTAAATGTTGTTCTCAGCAGTACTCCTGCATGAATTTATTTCTCTGTTAGTCTATAAAAATACACTCTCTTACAAATTATGTCATTTTCTCTCTCATCTCTGCCTTGTGACTTATCTTTTAACTCTTTCTCTTTGTAGATGTGGCCCCTGAGGTTCCCACCAGGGCCCCTCAAGTCATTCTACACCCTGTTCTGTCTGAGCCTGGGTAAGTGTGTGCGTGTGTTTATATGTGTATGTGAGTTTATTTTGATTTGACATATTAGGATGCATTTAAACATGATGACATCAGTCATAAATGACATACTATACACTATGCACATATACTGTGCACTTTGTACTCAACCATGTAGTGTATGAAATTTATAAGGTTATTTTGTCATCCAGCATTGGAGTCTGATAGCCCTTCCCCTTCCGCTATGTAAAGGAAAGCTGTGACAGTTGAGTGGTTGCGTTAGACTGTCTCATTGTCCATCAGTTTGAGGAACCGGTTATAAAAAATCTGCCATTATATATTATTACCGTAATTTTAATTTTCATATTTTAGTCATAATAAGACATTTAATAGCTTTTGTTTTCAATTCATATTTTTAATCATGAACTTACAGGACAAGCATATAGGGTACCTTATGCAATTATTTATGGGCCCTAATTTAATGACCCACCTATAGGCGCATATTACTAACGCACCCTTTAAATAACAAAAAATGAATAAAAAATACTTACCTCTGGTTTTATTTAACCTAATGGTGTTCTCTGAAGGTCAATGTTAATCAGCTTCAGTTCATTCTGAATGCTACAGTGCACAGCATAAATGAGTACACCCCTCTGAAACTTCTGAAAGTCAGCAATTACTCAATTACTTAGAAGACATGTTAGGGTTCTTTAGAGATATAATGTTCCAGCAAGTCTGCTTAATCAATAACCAAAGAAGCATGTCAAAATTATTCAGCAAAATAAGATTTTCTTATCAAGGTGATAAAATGTTGTGTAGCAAAAATGAGAACACCCTCCTAAAAGTTACTAAATAAAATTAAATAAAAATTTTCTGGTGTAAGTTTAAGGCAATGTTTGATCAACAGATAAGTATGTTGAACCAAAATATTTAAAGAGAAGTAATTTATTGACAATTTAAAGTGTTATATAGCCCACTGAATCATTCTCAGACTTAATGCTGACAACAATGGAACCACTTGGGAGAGCACTGTCAGGAGACTTATTTCTTTGCACAAAAGAAGACAAGAGGATTACCAAATCATTGTTTTAAGTGTGAAAATATAGCAAAAGTAACACAGAAATTCAAAAACAATGGACTTGTGACAAGGCCCATGAAATAATCAGGCCTTCATTTTAAGCTTTCATTTAGTGATGAGGGATTTTTTTTGCTAGACAAAGAGCAGGAGAAATACCAAGCGAGTGTCTCAGAGCCAGCAAAAGCTATGAAAAGAGTAACTGTTTATCTCACAGAGTAAGATGCAGCCTGCAGAAATGACATGCATGGTTGTTGTTGTACCTACTGTAGCCAACGCACAATATAGTCAGGTAGCCATTTACAACGCCGATATTTACAAAATATAGATTCTGGGAATCAATACTCTGGTCTCATGAGACCAAATCAATCTAAAAGCATCCAAAATGTTATGGTGTTGCTAGAGGAGGAGTACAGTGAGAAGTGCCTGGTTCCCACAGTAAAGTTCAGTGGTAGTAAAGTTCTTATATAGGGATGTATGAGTGCTGAAGGTGTGAGGGAGTTGTGCTTTATCAATGCTATCATGAATTCCCACACCACTGTGTAATTTAATACACAAACGTGAAACAGAAGATGTTACCCTTTCCTCATTCCCTGCATTGTTGGGCATTTTTGCAACATGACAATGAGGATATGCATTCTCCCAAGGTGAAAAACCTTCTGTGGACATGTATTGCACTCAATCCTAACACTCTTGAGCACCTGTGGGGGATTCTGTAGAGACGAGTTGAGCAACACTCCCCTTTAAAGATCAGGGCATTTAAGGAGCTCATCATCCAGGAGTTAAACAGGACAGATGTGATAATTTGTCATGAACTTGTACCAAGAAGTGTCAGAGCAGTATATTCAAAATTATGGAGGGCATACTAAGTTAGAATATTATACATTTGTTGAATTAAATCTAGGGTGTACTCATTTCTGCAATCCTTAATTTAAACAAAATTGGCTAATTTACTTATTTTATGGCTATAATGATATATATTTCTCAGTTTATATTATGTATATGTTTAATACATTTTAGTTTTGCCATCTTTCCATGAATTGTATTAGTGATTATAAAGAAAATACATCTTTTGTATTTGTTCAGAGGGGGTGTACTCATTTATTCTGTGCACTGTAAATTAGTAGCATAAAATGTAGATTACTGTATATATTGTTATGTTGCTCTCTCTGGCTCTTTTGGATAGAGGTCAAATATCATAAACTGTGGAAATATTTTTTTTTTTTGTCACTTATAAAGACATGCCAAGACCATTTAGCATTGTTTATTAATATACAAATGTGTCTGAAATGTCATGCTCTGTCTTGTACTGACTGTGTGCGTATTTAGAGTGATGCCCAGTGAAAGGCCACAGACATGTCAGACAGTTACGCCACGGCTTGTGTCTATTTATGGCAGATATGAGCATTTTAGATTACAGAATTATTAGAGCAAAAATATTTGTGGTGCAATTGTTGATGTGACTGAAGACAAGTCACACACACACATCCTCTTTCGCCAAACAAAGAGTGGGGCTTGAGTTCACGCTACAGTGATAATGTCAACCATATCTGCCTATGTTTTGGAAAACTCAAAGACCCATAAAGAAAAATGGCCTTTTTAATGAACTGAATCAAAATGCAATAACTTCAAAAAACAAATTTCAGTTTCTGTAGTGCTTTAACAGCAGTATGTGCATTATGGGGTATCGTAATGCAGCTGAAATGAGTTGTTTGACATAGCTGTAGAGTGCAATTGTTTACAGACATGTACGCATAAATGCCCTGACAGATCTTCCGGCACTGTCCTCCCATATTCTTCAACCCAAACAAGAGTCAAAGGCGTATTAACAAACACATTTCTTACCACAGACATGTACAGGGCAAGTCATCCAGACTGAATAAGGCCTTGAGATTTATGCAATATTAGACACTGAATCTCTTTTTGTAAGTAGAAGATGATGATTATATGCTGTACTGGCTGTTAAGGTCATGGAAAATTTGTATTCCTTGTACATTTTTTATAACAGGCACAAAAACATCATCTTTCTATGATACTTTGCTTCCTAAAAAAAACAGCTCAAACTGATAGTACTGGGCATGTTGGTTTGGTTTGATGCTTCTTTTTTGGGGCTTATGTCAGCTGGCCAGGCTGAATTGTATTTTATTTTTTACAAAAAGTGGTCCTAGAAAATACATTAGTCTTGATTAAAAATAGACTATTTTGCCTGGTATTTGTCTATGATATTTATGTATATGGTAACTATAGAGTGGTGCAGGGATGACGTCAAAACCCGGAAGACTAATTCACCACTGGTTCTCTCAAGATTTTTTTGAATTTATGAGTAAATTAAGGTCTGTGGTAAACATAACTTGACGGTACTTGACGGTTTGTTCTACAATTAAACTGCACACATTCACACTCCAAACGTTCTTATCTAGTTACTTATGAGAAACATGTTTTTTTTTAAAGGGGACATATCATGAAAATCAGACTTTTTCCATGTTTAAGTGCTATAATCGGGTCCCCGGTGGATCTACCAACCCAAAATAAACGTGAAAAAGGACAACCCAGTAACTTTGTTTTGGTAAGCCTTTCTCTGCAAGCATGTGAAAAAACGAGCCACTCAGATTTCGCTCCCCTTGTGACGTAGAAAGGGGATCTTATTATAATATTACCACCCCTTAATCTGCACATTTAGTAGAGTGTTGTTGCCATGCCGTAATTTTACACCGCATTGCATCACAAATGAGGATCAGTTCAATGCTGGATTTGCACAAAAGATTAACATGACGGCACATGCTAGTCGATGAGTTGAATCAACTCCACAGCAACTACATAAATTTATCCACTAACCATTCATAAACGTCCAGTTGCATTCTAAAAGTTGTAACTTCCTCCTGAGTCTTTCCATCAGTGTCTGACTCCGGTTTGAACAATGTAAGGCTGAACACTGTTACTGACAATCCTCATTTTGGCTTTGTGAGATTCTCCAGGTTTGTTGTTGTTGAGCAACCGAAGCGCGAGCTGTTAAAGCTCTGCCCTCTTCTGGAAAGGGAGCTGGGAGCAGCAGCTCATTTGCATTTAAAGGGACACACACAAAAAACGGCATGCTCATACCCAAACAGGGGCAAATTTGACAAGCTATAATAAATGATCTGTGGGGTATTTTGAGCTGAAACTTCACAGACACATTCTGGGGACACCAGAGACTTGTATTACATCTTGTGAAAAGGGGCATAATAGGTCCCCTTTAAATAAAAATAACAGCTTAAACATTAGCATTTTCGATATGGGTTCAAAACATTCAAGTATCGTCAACTCATATTTACCACAGACCTTGTTTTAATCATAAATTGTAAAACCCCATTATAAAACCACATAGGAAAATCTCGAGGGAACCAGTGGCAAATGGGTTTTGACATCATTCGTGCACCACTATATTGTCAGCTTAGCTATATGTGAGGTTATGTTACAGTTAGAATGCTAACTGAAGGCAGCTTACTAAGCTGTAGAGCCTGTATGAACCACTTTTGTAGAAGCTAAAAATACGAAGATGAACAAGCAGAATTTTTTATGTGATCCTTTCAGATGTTATAAAGTAAACAATGGATTTTAATTCGATTATAGGTCTTTGAAAATGAAACATTGGTTCGTTCTACTGAGGTAAATGACCCTCCCTGCACAAACACATTTCTGTTTTCTCTTCACACAGTCCCAAAGGGAGTCCCTTGCTACAAATTGAGGTTGAGCCAACATCTGATGTGAGTCATCCTGCTTCTATAGCAAATGTGCACTATCATGTGCTAAAACCTGAGTACAAACACTCTTAAAAATAAAGGTTCTTTATTGGCATCAGTGATTCCATGAAGAACCATTAAAATCCTTGGAACGTTTCCATTGCACAAAAGGTTCTTTATAGTGAAAAATGGGTCTTTTTGGGGTCTAGATTATTAGAATGTTCTTCACAGGAAGAAAAAATATTGATCTTTTAAAATCCCCTTTTAGAACCTTTATTTTTAAGAGTTTTAAGATTCTATCTATCTATCTATCTATCTATCTATCTATCTGTGTGTCTGTCTGTCATTCTATTGTTCTGTTTATTGTTCTATCTATCTATCTTTTAGAACGAGGAAGGCAACGATGAAGGCCGAGGGCTCAGCGGACGAGTTCGAAGAGATGAATCTCTCCCTCTTGTCCGCACGAAACTTCCCACGTAAGGCCAGCCAGACCAGCATCTTCCTGCAGGAGTGGGACATTCCCATGGAGCAGCTGGAGATCGGAGAGCTGATCGGGAAAGGCCGGTTTGGACAGGTCTACCATGGACGCTGGCACGGAGAAGTGGCCATTCGACTAATTGACATTGAAAGAGACAATGAAGAACAGCTGAAAGCATTTAAAAGAGAGGTGATGGCGTACAGGAACACGCGGCATGAAAACGTGGTCCTGTTCATGGGAGCATGTATGAGACCCCCTCATCTGGCCATCATCACCAGGTAGGCTTGAACAGAATTTGATGAGTGATCACAGCTCAAAATTTCCAGGGCCTGACTATATCTTAGTGGGAAGTTGAATCACTTTTCATGATCTTCTCTAATCAGCATGACCTCTTAGCTTGCATTAGTAGCTGCTTTCAGCCTAATTTTATTGACCACAAATGTAAACATAAGTGGCTGAATTTTTCACTTCTCAGGATTCTCAGAAGGCATGTCAGCGTAAGTATGGAGATGCTATGAAAAACAAGTGGTACTTTAGCAACCTGTCTGAACAGCAAATATTATTTCCTTCCTCCTGCCACACAAATTGGTGCTTCCTGTTTGTTTGTCTGCAAGCAGATGCTGAGCTGCATGGCCACAGCCATTAAAAGATTTCAACAGAGAATTTAAATTTTCTCTTTCTATAATTAAAGTGTTATCAACATTTTTGATACCATTGAAATGCCATAATTCTCATCACTAATTTCAATATCATGAAAAACTAATACTAGCCTAAGTAAAACAACAACAACAAAAAAAAACTCTCAAGCTTACTGAAGACAAGTAAACAGTCAGTGATAAAATAACAAAAAAATTAATTATGAGCATTAGGACAAAACTACAATAGGGCAAAGACACAAATGAAATAGACCTACATGAAAAATTTCACGCACTAAATAAGAAATAGCCTACTACATAAAGTAAATAAATGTAAAAAAACTCTGCATAGTCTTCACTGTGCAACTTAAATATATATATTTTTGTTATTAAAGTTGCAAAAGTGATTCAGTCAGGAGCAATGAGTGATTTTTTTCTTTGTCCTTTGTTGTTTGATTAATATTACTGACACAAACAGCAGCAGGTATATTAGGCTGCTGTCACTTTAAGACCGAATGCAATATATACTGATACACATGTGCTTTCTTTCTCAACTATTTACGTTCACTTAAGACAAAAATTATTGTGTTTGTGAGGATACAAGCAAAGATGGGCATTTTGTCACATAAGTGTGTCTGTTTGACCGTTCAAGTGCAATAAGGTGGCAAAAAAAACTTGCTCTGAACGGCTTTATGTGCATGTGACAGTGCGCTCATATACCCAAATGAGTTCTCTTTCGCTGCTTATTGCACTTTAAAATAACTTATTTTTAACAGCAATTCTTAAAAACGCATGCAAACAATAAGCTTTTGTGACTGCGCAGCATGGCGTGAGCGTAACCGCGATAGAGACGATATTCCAAAATCATTACTGGTAGGGATGGGCATTTTTGGCAATTTTTCATTTCGATCATCGATGGGTTTCAAAAACAAGTAATCGGGTAATGGCCGTTGGCATGGCGGGGCATGGCCGTCATGGAGATAATGAAAATATCTGAAGACCGTTATGAAAAGGAAATAAAAATATGACATGAAAACCGGTCTATGAAAACATGAACACGTGATTAGAACACTGTTAGATTATGATTATGATGCAGCAATGTTATTAATAAAGAAGCATCTAAAAAGGAATAGCTGCCTGAGGTGAAGAGTAACTTTATGCCAATAAACTGAAGCCCGTTCTATGACACATCCTTTGATATTAATCAGATAACTTAGATACATAACATTACAACTTGTATCTGCACAGAAGGATGCAAATGCCAGTGAACTCTAAGTTACGCGCTATAGCGAGAGTGAGAGAGAGAGAGCTCCCATCATGATGCGCTTTCATGACAGAGTGATGAAACAAGGGCAAGGATTGCTATAGATTTATATAGATTTCTATAAAGTTCTCATTATAATGCTATGTTCATGCCAGATTTGTGCTATATTTTCATCTACATTATTAAGTGATTCCATATTGTTTTCAAAGCCATACAAATTTTATGAATTATGCGGCATTGAACAAATGACGAAAAAATGCGCATTCAGCATGTTAATAAATGTTGATATCCCAACGCATCCTACATTAGATTAATCAGATGTAGCTATTACAACTTTCATCTGCAAAACGTTTGCGAATGCAAACGTGAGCTTGACCGAAAGTGTAACTCCTATTGCGCTTTAAAAACACAGCTAACGAAAGCACAACAAATTCACACTCTATTAGGCTACATTAGTGTCACTATTGTAACTTTTTTATTTATTCTAATATTTCAGCAATATTTTGGATTCAATTTAACTTCCTGATCAACCAAAATGTTATTTTACAGTATGAAAATCACTGATGATTATTGCTAAATTAATTATGAATAGAATTTAAAGGATATTTTCAGCACAAGATAAAAATCTGGGGCTCAACGTAATGCATGAAATCTTTAAATCCTGCTCCGTCGACGAAACTAATGGGCAGCAAATCTTTCACTATCATTTTAGCTATTAGCTGTTTTAGTGCTAATTTTAGTGCATGATTTTGTGTATTACTATTAACACAGACAAAAGTTATAATGATTTTATTCATAGTCCTTAATCATAGCAAAGCAGGCCCAAACAAACAAATTGAGAAATAATTGCTAGAAATGGGCTCTTTCTTAAAAATAAACATTGACATAAATATTGATTGTTTGTCTCAGCATTGTCATGAGTGATTATGCATTGATTGCTTTCCATATCACCCCTGCAGTGTGGAATAAAAGTTTGGCTTTCGCTCACAAATGCAGCGTATACAACATAATTGCCCCGGAATGTCAGAGCCTGTCATTATTTGGAATAGTCTGTCTTGACATTATTAGTGTTAACAGCTGAAATGTGATGCATGCAAGACACTTCCTTAGTGACGGCATACATACAGAGTTCAGCATTTGCATTTGTGCATCACGTATTTGAATAGTCCCACACTGCAGAAGGCCAAAAGGCCAGAGTGATGCTATAAATGAGCGTCGTACCCTGATGCCTTTATGAATATGTATAAAGGGAGGAAGAGGGCAGCCCGGGGAAAGACGCACACGTCTTTGTGAGGTGGCACAGTAGGAGCTCAGGTGTCAGGGAGTTGGAGGGGTGTCTTTCTCCTCCTTCCTGCCGAGGTGAAGTTCACGGCTCGCTCAGCATCATTAGTGACAGCGCTTAAATCTGCTTGTATGTAAATACAGAACAGCATGTTAAAGTATGAACGTTTATCATTCCTGTGCTAACACGTCCATATGATAATGTGGGTTGTAGGTTCAAACTCTGCAAGTGGTGATCCATGAACTTTGATCATTGACCTAGAGCTCCAGGGGGCTTGTCAAATGACCCTACCTTCATTTCCCATTTTTCTTGGTGGCAGCACAAGAATAGAAATGGATAAAAAACATAATATTGTATTCTGACTACTGCTTTTGCCTGCTGCTTTCATAGACCCTCTAAGTGAGTTGTATTTTTTTGGTAAGCTTTATTGCTATTCTTCATCAACAAGCTAAATAACATTCATAATTTATAGGGATGCACTGAATTTTTGTCCGCTGAAAAATATCATTTTCATTTTTTGGCCAAAAGAGAAAAATACCCCCCACCCCATTTGATTTTATTGCCTTATATTTTTTTAATTCAGTATCTGTCGCAATTACCAGCTGGAGTGCTCTTGATTTCCAACAGAGAGCACTCCTTCCATCTTGGTTATCTCACCATGGACTGCATTTCCCATTGCCTGGACTCATTATGCCTGATTACATCCACCTGTGTCTCATCATCTTGTGAACCCTGCCTATTTAAACCCTGTCTGTTCATTCACTCATTGCGAAGTCTTGTATGTGTCTGTACTGCATTTCTGAGCATTCTCCCTGGTTTCATGTCTCTTGGTTTTTTGGATTTTCTGCCTGTTCCCCTAGATTTCTCTTTTCTGTCCCCGTTCTGCCTCTGCCCTTGACTCTGTTGCTTGATTGGATTGCTTGCCTGTGTATTGACCTGTTGCCTGTTTTTGGACTTCAGTTGTGGATTACCCTTTCAGTAAATACTGTGTTTGGATCCTCAACCTTCGTGTCCCCATGCAGTATGTGACAGTATCGTTAAAATTGTTGAATTTCATTAAAAAGGCTAACATTAATACAATTATAGAAAAAAGCTCATTTAAAATTAGAAATAAATAATTTTTAAAAAGCATTTTCAGTTTTGGTTTTCGGGCAAGTGCATCCAGAATTTTTGATTTCGGCCCAGAATTTATCATAATTTAAAATTTAACTAGATCAGAAAATTTAACTTGATGTTGGCTTGAGAAAGCCTGGCAAAATTTTTGTAGTAGTTTTAAAATCTTGTTTTTAGGGTCTACTAGAATAAGTTTTCATGCTTAATTGTTAAAAAAAAACATTATTTCCCCCATTTTTTTACATTTTTGCAGCACCTCTCTTCCCAGTCTGTCAGTAACACTTGGTTTAGTTCCTGTATGAAGCCCCTCCTTCTGAAAAGCACAATGTTCTCTGATTGGTCGGCTGGACCAGTGTGTTGTGATTGGTCAACCGCTTCGAGCGTGTTTCGGATATGTCACACCCCTTAACATAACCGCAAATTTCAAAACACTACTAACGCAACTGAACTAGGCCTCGTCCCTTTGTTTTGCATATGCCTTGGGTGGGAATTATTTAAATGAGGAATATTGTATTGTGTACGTTCCCAGAAGAAAACTCAAGACTTCAGTCGAGGCGTTTCAGGGAGTTCAGAAACAGTGCTTACTGATATAAAGAATAACTCCATTTGGAGTGATTTTGTGTTTTGTAACTTTGCATACATTATTCATGCTCAAACAGCAACATTAAACACTAAAGAAAGTTGAGAATGTTTAAAATAGTTTTAAGTTTTAAAGTAGTTCTGAAAGATAGAATTTTGAAGATAGACAGACATTTTAGTACTCTCCTGGACATCAATAATCAATCTGATGATATTTAATTTAATTTTATTTTAATTGTCTTTAATTTTGGAGCTTCTAATTTCAGTTTTTTTTTTTTTTTTTGCATTTTTGTATTTTTCCTCATAAATTGTGAAAATAGTCAAATGTATATTTAGATTAATATATATTTGAGTGTTGTTTTATACACTGAATCTGTATGACCCTGTAATGCTGTTGTTCTTTATTTCTGCAAGGATCATTTTGCAAACCTGCAATCTGCACAAGTAGCTTTCCAGGCTACATGAAATGAACATATTTTGATGTTATGTTCACTGCTGATGTCTAATATGTGTTTTTTGTTGTTTTTCTCTGTTGTAGCTTGTGTAAGGGCAGGACCCTCTACTCAGTGGTACGAGATGCAAAAGTTGTTCTCGACGTGAACAAGACCAGACAAATCGCACAAGAGATGGTGAAGGTAAGAGTAATTGATGTGAAGTCAGTGTGAAGACTGTTTGCTAAATGTCAGCTAAAATTGATTCAGCAGACATTTTGAAATACATGGTAGTGTTGGGAAGCTTTTATATCTACCTGTACATGTACTGTTCCTTTATACAGCATGTGATTATGTTTAGGGCTGGATGATTAATCAGAATAAAACCAAAACCCTGCAGAAAATAAAGACATTAGGACAGCCATAAATATTAGTATTGTAATTTCACAACTGTACTGTAAAATAATAATAATTATTGTAGTTTTTATTAATATTATTTTATAATTAATAATTATTATTGTTTTATTAAATATCTATTTTATTTCACAGTGAAATATTACAATAGTAATATATATTTTTTAGTATTTTTATTTAGTAATTATATTATTATTATTATATTTATATAGAATCAAACTATTTTTGGCCTGTTGCGCAGTGCTACAAACAAGCACAGCAAACCAGGAGCTTTTTATCCTTTTTAAAATCACATTTTAAATTGCAGTTTTTATCAGAAAAATTGAAATTAGGCTTTTTTACCAAAACATGCAGCCCTAATTACATTAACCCTTTTTTTCCAGGGCATGGGCTACCTACATGCCAAAGGGATCCTTCACAAAGATATGAAATCCAAGAATGTATTTTATGACAACGGGAAAGTGGTCATCACTGATTTTGGCCTGTTCACAATATCTGGTGTTCTACAAGCAGGCAGGTACGTAAAATACACACAAACACACATAATTATAACTTTTTGAAGAATGCTCACCAATACTGCATTTATTTGATCAAAAATACAGTAAAAACAGTAATATTGTGAAATATTATTACAATTTAAGATAATTGTTTTCTATGTGAATATATTTTAAAATGTAATTTATTCCTGTGATCAAAGCTGAATTTCCAGCATCATTACTCCAGTCTTCAGAGTCACATGATCTTTTTAAAAAATGGAAATTAATACTTTTATTCAACAAGGATGCATTAAAAATGATTCAAGTGACAGTAAAGGCATTTATAATGTTACAAAAAAAAAATAATATTTCATATAATTGCTGTTCTTTTGAACTTTGTATTCATCAAATAGAAAACAGTTATTTTAAAGTGTAATATTTCTAAATATTACTGTTTTTACACTATTTTTGAATAAATAAATTCAGCTTTGGTGAGCAGAAGAGACTTTTCAAAAACATCTTAATTATTCCGAACTTTTGACCGCCAGTGAATTTATCAATACTTTTGTTATCGAAAAATCAACATTTCATCTTGTATTCATTTTTTCACTGAGCTTATTGTAGTGTATTCTGGAATTGCCTCATTCGCATATGATACACATGATAGTGCCTTAAATATTGGCCAAAATGAGGTATCTAAGAAGGCAACATGATGTTTCTGCCTGCTGTACCTTTAAAGGATTACTTCACTTCAGAATTAAAATTTCCTGATAATTTACTCACCCCCATGTCATCCAAGATGTTTTTATTTCTTCACTTGAAAAGAAATGAAGGTTTTTGAGGAAAACATTCCAGGATTTTTCTCCATATAGTAGCCCAAATTACAGTTTCAGTGCAGCTTCAAAGGGCTCCGCACGATCCCAGCCGAGGAATAAGGGTCTTATCTAGCGAAACGATCTGTCATTTTTTAAAAAAAAAATAAAAAAAAATTAAATACTTTTTAACCACAAATGCTCATCTTGCACTAGCTCTGCGATGCGCCACGCGTTACGTAATCACGTTGAAAAGGTCACGCGTGACATAGGCCAAAGTGCTGATCCAGTGTCTGCAAAGCGAACATGCAAAGACTAAGCCAAACGGCCTTTACAAAAAAAGGTAAAACAACGATGTCGGACGATTTTGAAGTTGGAGGAGAAAATGAGATTTTCCCCTACCGCTGTACTTCTACCTACCTTTCCAATGTGATTATGTAATGCGTGGCACATCACAGAGATCAAAAACCTTAATTTCTTTTAGACTGAAGAAATAAAGACATAAACATCTTGGATGACATGAGGGTGAGTAAATTATCAGGAAATTTTAATTC
Organism: Hypophthalmichthys nobilis; assembly: GCA_037950665.1. Classification (NCBI taxonomy): domain Eukaryota; kingdom Metazoa; phylum Chordata; class Actinopteri; order Cypriniformes; family Xenocyprididae; genus Hypophthalmichthys; species Hypophthalmichthys nobilis. The sequence goes on along the minus strand of CM075468.1, from coordinate 6,594,567 downwards.
TGAAGTGAACTAATCCTTTAACAGCCTTCACTTCATGAGTGCACCTGTGATGCTGTAAAATGCTGTCTAGATAGGCTGTTCACTAGCTGAAATCGTGTTGTCGCCTAAGCTCTGATCATAATCTCTGTGTCGTTTGTAGAAGAGTGACAAATGTACAACCCATCGCACTATACATGTGGCAGGCCATTAATAATGTCCTTAAATTCCGTAATGACTTTCAGAACTGCTTATTAAAAACCAAAGCCTGTAATTATTAGAGTGTGGGCCACAGAGCTAAATTCAGTTTGACCTTCAGTGTTCTCCTGGTTCTTCATAAATGTATGCTTCAGTTGAAGTAGCAGCAGATGTTATCAACACACCAGCGTTTGACAGGACTTCAATAACTTCTATCAGGGAAACTCCCTCTTGCAATGAATTTTCAGTGCACTGCAAAAATGTGAATATGAATATCAAACAGATATTCATGTCTAAATAGAAAGAAGTTCACATACTGAATAGTGTACAAGTCATATGGACTATTTTTATGGTGCTGTATTTTGTCATTTTTAAAGCTTGACAGTATAAAGCCAGAAACATACTTTACCCAATTACATGAAAGACATGAATGCCTGGCCAACACATCGCATGTGACAATTCCTGTTGTACATATTTAAAGGGTTAGTTCACCCAAAAATGAAAATTCTGTCATTAATTACTCACCCTCATGTCGTTCCACACCTGTAAGACCTTCGTTCATCTACAGAACACAAATTAAGATATTTTTGATAAAATCCGATGGCTCAGTGGGGCCTCCATTGATAGCAAGATATTTAACACTTTCAGATGCCCAGAAAGCTACTAAAGACATATTTAAAAACAGTTCATGTGACTACGGTGGTTCAACCTTAATGTTATGAAGTGACGAGAATATTTTTTGTGCGCTAAAAAAACAAAATAACGACTTTATTCAACAATATCTAGTGAAGGGTGATTTCAAAACACTGCTTCATGAAGCTTCGAAGCTTTACGAATCTTCTGTTTTGAATCAGTGGTTTGTAGCATGTATCAAACAGCCAAAGTCACGTGATTTCAGTAAACGAGGCTTCGTTACATCATAAGTGTTTCGAAATTTCAATGGTTCACGTGACTTTGGCAGTTTGATACATGCTCCGAACCACTGATTCGAAACAAAAGATTCGTAAAGCTTCGAAGCTTCATGAAGCAGTGTTTTAAATACGTCTTTAGTACCTTTCTGGGAATTGAAAGTGTAAATTATCTTGCTGGCAATGGAGGCCTCACTGAGTCATCGGATTTTATGAAAAATATCTTAATTTGTGTTCTGAAGATGAGCAAAGGTCTTACGGGTTTGGAACGACATGAGGGTGAGTAATAAATGACAGAATTTTTGGGTGAACTAACTCTTTAAAGAGGACCTATCATGCTTTTTTACATTTTCAACTTTCTTTAGTGTGTAATTTTGCTGTTTGAGCATAAAAAAGGTCTGCAACATTATAAACCACAAAGTCACTACAAAGGGAGTTATTCTCTATATCAGTAAGCACTGTGTCTGAACTCCCTGAAACACCTTGATTGTAGTCTTGAGCTCTTGTAATTAGTGTGTTGAATCTCGCGGTTATGGTAAAGGAAATGACATTTCCAAAACTCACTTAGGGTGTGTTCACACTTGACATGTTTGGTTCGATTAAAACGAACCCTGGTGCGTTTGCTCTGTAAGTGCGATTCATTTGAATAAGTGTGAACGCTATCATCCGAACCCTGGTGAGCACCAAATAAGTGGACTGAGACCACTGAAAAGATAGGTCTTGGTCCACTTTCAAACGAACTCTGTTGCGGTTCGAATGAAATATGAACGCAACATGTACCAAAAACATTTAAACAAACCAAAAACAGGACATGATGTCACAAGATGTGACCCTAAAAAGGTCAGAATGCTCAAGTATACCTGTTTTTCCCGTCATAGTCATGATGTTGACCATCACAGTTCGGTACAGACATCAGAACTGCGTCTCCTCACAGCAGATGTTTGTGACGGAGGGATTCTTGCCGCTGTTTTGACTCCTTTATGCATTTTAAACTGCCAGCTGGTCAAAATACCATCATATGTAGGCTACACACATACAACGAGTGCATTGTTTTGGATGTTCAGTAAGTTCCGTCACCAAATATACGTCATAAAAGCTGACCAGTCTGGTTGTGAACGTATCCCTATGGTTCGGTATCTTTAGGTTCGGTGTTAAAATGCCAGTGTGAATGCTAAGTGGACCAGGACGAACCAAGTGAACCAAACTACAAGTGTGAACACACCCTTGTAATGCTGGACAAAAACAACATTGGACCCCAATGACTTTCCTTGTATGGACAAAAAAAGACTATTCAAAATGTTTCACTGAAGAAAGTAAGTCATACAGGTTTGGAACAACATGAGCATGAGAAAATAATGACATTGGATAGTGTAAACTATCCATTTAATGTTACACATTTCAGAAAGCAACAATGCGTGAAATCGAGCTTGCATAGCTAGAAGCGTTTCCGTTAACATGAGGATGAGCGTTATGAGCGATGATGACCAATATTTTTGGGTCTATCAACTGAGCAAGAGTTTCCCTTAAGGTCACTTCATTTCAATTTCAATTTAAAATCAATATTCAGTGTTACAAATATTCACTTAATTATGTTTTAATGCCATTTTCTCCAAGTAATTAATTAAATTCCACCCGTGTGTGTGATGCGGATGAGGATTTTGGCATAAACTGATTTATGAGTGAGTGTCATAATACAGAACATAAGGAAAAAACACAATATTTTCCTCAGATCAGTACTGAATAACAGCCACCTGAGAGGGAGTCTGCATTTTACATGCTGTTTGGCTTCAAACTAATCACCTCCACCACCTTCTTAATTGAGTACCACACAGAAAGGACCTTACAGATTGTCCTTCAAGAGACAAAGACTTAAAAGAAGCCTTTCTCTGCTACACTCCTTTGAACAGGAAAATCCATGAAAAGGGTGTCTGATGTATGTGTTTTGTTGCTCTCTTGCAATATATGAAGAGGAAACATCCTCTTCTTTAAGGCTGAATGAACTCGAAGACATTCCTTCCTCCAGGCAAGGCCATTGAATCACTGTGAACAGTGGCAGACGTTTGATTTGTTTTGTAAATCTGTGACATATATCTTGATTATTCATCAGTTTTGAATGCATTTCATTGGGTAAAGGGAAGGGTTATAAGAGGACGTCCTCCTGTACAGTATGTTAAAGTGCATTTAATTTGAGAGGTTACACCGCAAAATCATAAAAAATATGATATTTTATTTTGCATAAAGACAGTTAGGAATATTAAGCACATTACATTTAATTTAATTTAATAATACTGTCGACTTAAACACACTTTGCCATTTAAATAATTATATAATTTTAAAAAAGTTTATTTTATAAACACATAATACAGTAATGAGAATGAGGGAAATGTGATAAACATGATAAATGTGATGTCATGTTAATTTAGTTTAACACTGCCATGATTTATATACATTATAACATTTATAACATATATTAAGATGTTCATGCATTGTGATATTATTTTCAATACAATTAATCACATTTAATTTAATATATTTATACTGTCATAATTTATGCACACTCTTCCATTTAAATAAGAATATAATTTTCTAATTTTTACATTTAGAATATTTAGGAATATTAAGATGTTCTTGCATTGACATAGTTTTCAAGACATTTAAGCACATTACATTTAATTTAATTTGGTAAAACTGTCGACTTAAACATGCTTTGCCATTTAAATAATTATATAATTTAAAAAAAAAATCATTTTAAAATAATAACATTTATTACAGTAATGAGAATGAGAGAAGTGTGATAAACATGATAAATATGATAAATGTGATGTCATGTTAATTTCATTTAATGTCATTTCATTTAACACTACCATGATTTATACACACTTTACCATATAATAACTATATAATTTTATAATTTTCTGGGTAGGATATTTTATTTTATTTTATTTTATTTTTGGAATATTAAGATATTCGTGCACTGTGATCACATTTAATTTAATATATTTATAATGTCATAATTTATGCACAAATAAGTATATAATTTTCTAATTTTTACATTTTTTCCAGCATTACAGTAATGAGAATAAGGGAAATATGATAAATGTGATAAATATGATGTCATGTTAATGCAATTTAATACTGCCATGACTTATACACATTTTATCATGTAAATAATTTTACATTTTTTGTATGTATAATAATAACTTTTTCCAGTATTACAGTAATGAGAATGAGGGAAATATGATGAAGATGTCATATAATAATAATGCCACAATGCAAAAAAGCTCAATAAGACTTTAAGAAAAAAAAAAAATAATTTCTTTCTTTTGAGATGAAATATGTCCTGAACATGTTCTTGACAGGTTTAGTGAGATTCAGCAACATCTTAAAAGTATTCAGTTCTTGCAGTCACCAATCAACAGTCTTGAAACAATTTTAATTAACAAATTCTACTTTTTTGTTTTGATTTTATATGTTTATTGGTGTATTAAAACATTTAATGAAGTCTTTGGCTTTGAAAGCGCTGAAAATGAGAGTAAATTATCTGGGGCAACATGAAGCGTTTGCCATCACTGATGACCATGATGATGTTGATGTTGTTTTGGCACTCGTCCCATTTGTGTTTGCGAGTCTCGCCTCTTTGAAAATGTTTTCATTGGCATTGCAAGCAGTACATCAACATCCCCGATGGAGCGATATTACAAACACTCGCACCCATCGGTTCATCTGATTATGAGGCAGATTTCGCACAAGCGTGTTTACGTACGTTGGCAGTAATTACTGGGAAAAAGACGACGTCTCCACAGCGACAGGTTTACATTGCAGCCATTGTTGATCAAGTCTCTTGGATCGGCTCACTGTTGCCGTTCTGATCAGCCCACTTCTACACCTCCGCAGCCATGTGAATTATTATCAGGAGTTATTAGAAGGAAGGGATAGTATTTGAGAGCGGCCATCAGAGACATGCAGGCTCTAGCATAATTATGAATTGTTTATCTGTAAAGCACAAGTCTGGTTCTTAATAACATGATTTTACATTAGTTATGTATTATGACTCAGGACCTGACTGTAATAAGATCTGATTATTCTGGGATTTGGTGCTGTTTGAAATACCACATCCATGTAAGGCAACGTTTAGCAGGTACGAGAGGCTAGTGAGGCTGTGGACGCACTCATACTGAAGCATCATGAAATGTCAAGGTTTCTTTATGAGGGTTTGTGTGGGTTTGAGTATTTTTGAGAGATGACGTCATTGGAAATTTACTCTGGGCAATCTGATGGGGGCTGCTCAGATTTGAGACAATAGCGGTTTTGATGCTATGGAAGACCTAAAAGGTCATGCACCTTTGTTGCATATAAAAACATGGTTGGTTTGCATTTAAATAGGCAAATACTTAAGAGTCTATGATTAGGTCATTACTGCTGTGATTATTATGTTTCTAGCATGGTATATGTTTAACCCTTCTAACCCTAAATGATGGAGTGTGTAGCTTTCCATTTCTTAAACAACCATGTAGGAAGACGCATAATGGCCATATTCCAGGATGACAAAGCCAAGATTCATTAGGCTCAAATTGTGAAAGAATGTTTGGGAGGGAACATGAAGAATCATTTTCACACATGAATTGGCACCTCTGAGTCCTGAGTCCTTAAATTTATCAAAAGGGGGTGTGTCTTTGGGATGTGCTGGAGGAGACTTTACAGAGTGCTCACCTCTTGCATTGTCATTACAAGATATTGACCAAAAATTGATACACCTCTTGATGGAAACAACATTACAAAATCCTTTTACAATTTGAGCCTAATTAATCAATGTATATATATATATATATATATATATATATATATATATATACAGTATGTATGTGTGTGTGTGAGACAAAACAAGTCAAAAATGCCGTCCAAAAAAAAAAAAAAAAAAGGTCAAATTTGAGGTTTTCACAAAAATGAGTTCATTAAGCCCTCATCTAGCGATCCAAATTTTGCCAGCACAGGTCACACACACACACACACAGGATTGTTTTGCTATCTTAGTGAGGACATTCCATAGGCGTAATGGTTTTTATACTGTACAAACTGTACATTCTATCCCCATACACTACCCTTACCCCTAAACCAACCTACCCATCACAGAAAACTGTCTGCATTTTTTACATTTTTAATAAAACATTGTTTAATATGTTTTTAAAGCTATTTTAAATATGAGGACTCATGAAATGTCCTCATATTTCATGTTTACGTCGGAATACCAGTGTAATACCCATGTCATTTTACAAATTTGTGCCCTCATAAATCATAAAAACGCGTGCGCACACAAACACACACACACACACACACACACATATATATATATATATATATTTTTTTTATTTTTTTTTTCCCAGGATTCATTTATAAATAGAAAAGAACAGCATTTATTTGAAATAGAAATGTTTTGTCACATTATAAATCATCCCCTTGGAATTATAACGTTCTATCTGCATTCTGAGCAGTTTTGAGATATTGAGCTTCAAAGTTTTTGCATTCCATTCGACTTTATAGAACATTTTTTTGTTTTCTAAATAAAAAGTTCCAAAATGTACACAACATAAAAAAAACCATCACATCATGTAAATAAGTTGTCACAGAATAAGAATATGTGAATAAATCAATTTTGACAAAAATGTCAGATAGAACCTTATAATTTCAAAGGGACGAAATGTTGTTACTTTCACTTTTGATCAATTTAATGTGTCCTTTCTGAATAAAATTCTTTCACATCTTACCCCGAAGTTTTGAATGTTAGTGTATCAAAGTTTTCCACAAAAATATTGTGCAGCGCACCTGTTTTCAACACTGATAATAATAAGAAAATATTGTAAAATATGTTAAGAAAATAATAAAGAAAGATTTTTAGGGGGTATTTTTTTTTTAATTTTCCCCCAAGCTCCCATTAATTTCCGACCCTGGTTTGGAGGTATATTATATATCATGGGTGAGTGAATTTGTTTTTACTTGGATCAGAGACTCAGTCAAGCTGAAACAGCTCTATGTCTGTCAGTGATAGACCACTTCCAAATCCGTGTCTGACACTTGAGAACGAGGCAACTATTTTATCATTGCAGAGGGTTCACAGGTTTTTAATCGGTCCAGTGGGAAACAAAGTTGTGTTTACACGTTTCCAAACTACAGCACTGTGTACTTCTAAGAAAAAAGAAAAGAAGTTGCTAGTTTCTTGCTATTCAATCTTTGAAACGTATTGAGTTTCTATTTAGTAGCAACTAGAAAGAGATTTAGAAAGAAAAGTAGACATAAAATGTTGGCATACAATAAGAGTATACAGCTGAAAACTGATTGTGAATTGTGTAGCTCAGATTATGCCAGTTTGATGAGAAATATCTTGATCTGATACATCTGAGATTTCTAAAGAAATTCTGTCTTAGGAGTTAAATTTTGAAAACAGGAGATTAAAGCAAAAGTTTGCTCTTCATTTGATCTCATTGCTGTCTAGAGGGGAAACGATGAGTTCAAAAAGAGATCTCATTTGTGGACTAGACTTTATGTCAATAATCGGACTATGGGAGACTAATAGTTGCTTGTCCTCTATTGTATTTCTTTGACAGAATTGTCACTATAATGATCTTTTGGTTTGTTCTCTGACCTTTTGAGTAGTACAAATAAATCATTAGTGTGTTGTGACTGATTATATTTTAAACTTCAGGTCTTCTCTGTCTGTCTCTCTCCAGCAGGAGAAAGGATAAGCTGCGGATCCCAAGCGGCTGGCTGTGTCATCTGGCTCCTGAGCTCATCCGTCAGCTCTCCCCCGAGACAGCAGAAAACCAGCTTCCCTTCTCCAAACAGTCTGACGTCTTTGCCTTTGGGTGGGTCCCTCTCTGTCGCCCTCTCAGCACCCGTGTTTTCACCCCTCACTGCTTCTCTGCCTTTTGTCACTCAGGAAACTAACAGAATCCATTTATATTTACAGAAGTAAAGCCCGTTTCTCTCCACATTTAATGTGCTCTTATAGTATCAGCACAAACATTTTTGGATGCTAAATCTAGAATATAATATCATTTCATTAAGAAAAAGTGCATACAATTCATCAAAAGTGACAGTAAAGATGTTTATAGTAATAAAAAATATTTCTAATTCATATAAATGCTGTTCTTTTGAACTTTCTATTCATCAAAGAATCTTGAAAAAAAAAAGTTGTATCACAGTATCCACAAAAATATTAACTTTCAACATTGATAATGAGAAATGTTTCTTGAGCAGCAAATCAGCATATTAAAATGTTTTCTGAAGGATCATGTGACACTGAAGACTGGAGTAATGATGCTGAAAATTCAACTTTGACATCACAGGAATAAATTATGCTTAAAATATATTCAAATAGAAGTTATTTTGTATTTCACAATATTACTTTTTACTGCATTTTTGATCAATAAAATGCAGCTTTGGTTAGACTTCTTTCAAAAACATTAAAAATGCAATAAAAAACTATACTATTCAAAATGAACTTGAACTGACTTCTAAGGTTAGTTCACCCAAAAATGAAAATTCTGTCATTTATTACTCACCCTCATGTCGTTCCACACCCGTAAGACCTTCGTTCATCTTCAGAACACAAATTAAGATATTTTTGATAAAATCCGATGGCTCAGTGAGGCAAGCAAGATAATTTACACTTTCAATGCTCAGAAAGCTACTAAAGATATATTTAAAACAGTTCATGTGACTACAGTGGTTCAACCTTAATATTATAAAGCGACGAGAATACTTTTTGTGCGCCAAAAAAAAAAAAAAAAAAAACGACTTTATTCAACAATATCTAGTGATAAGGGATTTCAAAACACTGCTTCATGAAGCTTTGAAGCTTTACGAATCTTTTGTATCAAATCAGTGGTTCAGAGCGTGAAAGTCACTTGATTTCAGTAAACAAGGCTTTCATTACGTCGTAAGTGTTTCGAAATTTCAATGGTTCACGTGACTTTGGGAGTTTGATACATGCTCCAAACCACTGATTCGAAACAAAAGATTAGTAAAGCTTCGAAGCTTCATGAAGCAGTGTTTTGAAATCGCCCATCACTAGATATTGTTGAATAAAGTCGTTATTTTGGGGGGCTTTTTGGCGCACAAAAAGTATTCTCGTCGCTTCATAACATTAAGGTTGAACCACTGTAGTCACATGAACTGTTTTAAATATATCTTTAGTAGCTTTCTGGGCATTTCAGAAAGTGTAAATTAACTTGCTGTCAATGCAGGCCTCACTGAGCCATCGGATTTTATGAAAAATATCTTAATTTATGTTCCGAAGATGAACGGACTTACTTGCTTACAGGATTGGAACGACATGAGGGTGAGTAATTAATGACAGAATTTTCATTTTTGGGTGAACTAACCCTTTCATGTATCCCCTAAAAATCACCAAACCACCAGTTGATTAAAAGACATTGAGCAAAATGAGAAAAGTGACATTAGTTTTGAGAAAATCCCTAGCATCATTTGCATGCAGATGCCACTTGGTTTGATATACGTATTATCTAATGCAGTGACATTCTTAGATTTATAAGTGTCACTTAAAGGGATAGTTCACCCAAAAATGAAAATTCTGTCATCATTTACTCACCCTCAAGTTGTTCCAAACCTGTATGAATTTCTTTCTTCTGCTGAACACAAAAGAAGATATTTTGAAGAATGTCAGAAACCAAAAATTTTAACTGACTTCAATAGTATTTTTTTCCATTCTATGGAAGTCATTGGGGTCCATCAACTGTTTGGTTACCCATATTCTTCAAAATATATTCTTTTGTGTTCAGCAGAAGAAGGAAATTCATACAGGTTTGGAACAACATGAGGTTGAGTAAATGATTACAGAATTTTCATTTTTGGGTGAACTATCCGTTTAAGTGTCCAAATACATTTTGGATATCCAATCAGATCAACCAAAATCTTTTTTCCATTTAAATCTGTCCCTTTAATTGCTACAGTGACCATAGAAAGGAACAGCTATAGTATCAAATGATATAAAAATGACATTGTGAATGACCGCACAAGATGAAATCACAATAGCAAGAATATGGCTCGTTTAGGATGAGTATTATCAAAGAATTGATTTGCTCAGTCCTCAGCCAACTGAACCTCCATCTGCACTTAATTCTACTTGACCCGGGCCTTTCCAGAGGAAGTGAGTGTGTGGGCCAAATGAATAAAAGAATGGATGGATGGTTGACGAAATGAAGAAATGCTGCTCTGTTGGGTCCTAACACAATTGCGTCCTCAGCTGTTCTCTCCATATGGAGGCTCTGTCACAATGTCACTCTATGGGAGCCAAATACAGCACCCACGCAAGCTGTCCAGCTGGTCACACTAAAGGGACATTACCTAGAGGTGACCCCAAAGCAATTCTCCCTATTGTCCCTTCTGCTTCCTCTTTTCACTTCCGTTGTTCTCTGTGAGTGCTGTGTTTTAATGCAGCAGAGTTCAAATTGGCTTATGACAGCAGCTGTGTGATATTTTATGCCTGTAATGCTCTCATGTTCTGTTTTATGGACTTTTTATGATGTTATCTGTATATACAGTATGTACTGTACAATACTCTACTGGTAAAAAGTTTGAAATATTTTTGAAAGAAGTCTCTTAGGCTCACCAAGGCTGCACTTGTTTGAACAAAAATACAATAAAAAGAGTAATATTGTGAAATATTATTACAATCTAAAATAACTACATTTTCAGCATTATGACTCCAGTCTTCAGTGTCACATGATCCTTCAGAAATCATTCTAATATGCTTATTTTCTGCTCAGTTATTATCAGTTATTATTGGTGCTCAATAATTAATTATTAATAATCTTAATTATCTTTACTGACACTTTGGATCAATTTAATGCGTCCTTGCAGAATAAAAGTATTAATTTCTTCTCTTTTCTTTTTGTAATCTCACTTACTTTTGAATGATGGTGTATCACAGTTTTCCACAAAAATATTAGCAAAAGTAGCAAAAATTGTTTTCAACATTTCTTATTATTATCAATGTTTCTTGAGCAGCAAATCAGCATATTAGAATGATTTCTGAAGGATCATGTGACACTGAAAACTATGGAAGCTTGCTTCCACCATGAAATAAAAATAAAAAAGGTAATTGCGAGTTTATATCTCACAATTCTGACTTTTTTTCTCAGAATTGCGAGAAATAAACTCACAATTACGAATAATAAAGTCAGAATTGTGAGATATAAACTCGCAATTGCGTGTTATAATGTGCAGTTGTGAGGGGAAAAAAGACTCGTTTTTTGCTCAGAATTTCTCAGAATTGCGAATTGCGTTTATATCACGCAATTCTGACTTTATAAGACACAATTGTGAGTTTATATCTCACAATTCTGAGAAAAAAAGTCAAAATTGTGTGATAAAAACCCACTATTGTGAGCAATTCTGACTTTATAACTTGCATTTGCGAGAAAAAAAGTCAGAATTGTGAGATAAAAAGTCGCAATTACCTCTTTTTATTTTATTTTTTTATTAAGTGGCGGAAACAAGCTTCCATAAAAGACTGGAGAAATGATGCTGAAAATTCAGCTTTGCATCATAGGAATAAATTACATTTAATAAAAAATATATTAAAGTAGAAAACAGTTATTTTAAATTCTAACAATATTTCACAAAATTATTGTTTTACTGTAGTTTGATCAAATAAATTCAGCCTAAGTGAACATAAGAGACTATTTTCAAAAACATTAAAAAAAAGCCTAATTATTTCAAACTTTTGACCATGTAGTGTATGTTATGCCAAAACTTAGGGGCAAATTCACTAAATGGCCTTATTTACTAACCACCCGCAATCCATTATTATTCTTTCTATGTAAATTAGGCTAATTATAGTATGCGCATTATTGCCTGGCACAATCAACTTTGCTTTCTGTGGGCGGTAAATGATTTGTTATTAAAAAAAAGAGATGTTTATGTACGGTTTCTAGCGATCATGGCAGCGGTAATTCATCAAATGATGATCAAATGATGTAGAAGACGCTATCACAGGGCATATGTCCAGATTCGCGGTGTACACAAGTACACTTTCAGCATTTTTTAAGAGAAGATTCAGGTGTCTGGATCACAGTAGTGAAGTGATACTGTCTCAGTAAAGTATACACCGGATCAGGTAGTCTGGTTCATCCTCTACAACTGAGCACTAAGAAAATAGTAGATAAAAATGACTCTATCATTGGTTGCAAATGCAATTCATTCTTAGTGAATTCCCTGCTTCAGTATTGCAAAAGCCATCTCAATTAAATCAGGTTTTTCTTTCTCACCAGTCTCAGCAAGCTGCACGTTTCACGTTTGGATTTAAATTGCAGAGCTCTGATGATTGGCCTTTTCAGCAGGGCTCTTCGTTCAATGATTGTTAATTAGCTCTTAAGTGTGGTTTAGTAAACTTTAACACGAGCATGCTCTTTAGAGCAGAATACTGTGTTTTTCAGCAGTCAACAGCACCTCAAAGTCATTTATTAATTATCTTGGATGACTTCTGACTATATCGGCTTCAGGGAACGCAAAGTGATGTAGTGCACCAGAAGTGCTTTAAAGCTTTTGAACTGCTGTATCGCGGCCCCTCAGGGAGGCACGAGTCCTCATCCTCACACACACACACACATACTCAAGCTTATACTTATGATAAACTTGTGAGGAGTTCTTTTTGTTCTTCTTAAGTTAAATTATTAAGATCTATTTATATAATTTAAGATTTTAAAGGCACTATGTAGGATTTTGGATTAAAATATCTATAAACCACTAGAACAGTGTTATATATTTTGTTGACTTGTGTAAGTACATTATCCCAAATTTTTCCAAGAATGTTAAATCCCTCGGTTAAATCAATTTTCGATTTTATTTTGTAGAAACCATGGAAACACCGAAGACGCTTTTGTTACAGTATAGCTCCAGGGAAGACGAGGAAGGCAGGTTCAAGGAAGTTAACGTAGTTTAATCTCAAAGAGTAGGCAGGTTACAAGTAACATACAACAATACCGGACGCTAGACTGAAGACAGAGAGGAACTTAAATACACAATACTAATGACAAACAGCTGTGAGTGTAATCAGTGTCCATGGTGAATGATGAGTGGCGGGAACGGAAAACAAAGGAGCACGTGACAGTCAAAACAAACAGGACGAGACGGTGAATGTAAGCTGTATTTGCAGCTTTAATATATTCCATGTTTTATTAGACATGGGAACAACTGTTTGGTTTCATTTATAGACAGAAAACGGATTATTGTTATATAGCTCAACACGTTTAGTCTTATTCTTTAAATGTAGTTTACTTTTTTACGTTTGTCGCGCTCGTCTCTCATTAACAATCGCTCCAGCGGCCTCGTTCCGCTCCCACAACACTCGGTCCTGCTCTGCTTCATACTACAGTAATGTTAATAATGGCATCAATGAACATGATTTGTGCCCGAGTCCTGTCCCGATTCTTTTCCACCGGCTGTGAGGTGAGGACGACATTTCCCAAGATTCGGCGCTCAAACTCGGCGTCATCAAACTACGCCTTTGTTTTGAAAAGGTGACCTCTAGCGGCGAAAATTCTACATACTGTGCCTTTAACAAATGCATTATTTGGCCCATTTACAAACCTGTTTTATTTAGTTTAAAAAGATTTTATTTTTTAGAAATTTGTCCCTCATGGGCATAGTAAAACAAGTACACACTCAAACTTGCAAACACATGCTTGGAAAAGAACTATCCTATTGTTCTTAAATTAAGCTAATTATAATTAGGAATGATAATATATTCATTTTATTTTATATAAATAATATAATATTATTTATTTAAGACTTTTTTGCTCATTTATGAACCCTTTTATTTGTCTTTATTTGCATTTTCTTAAATTAAGAATTAGATTAAATGTATTAGGATTTGTAGATGTATTCATTTTATATCATCTAAATAATTTATTTTAAAAAAAAAGACATTATTTGGCTCATTTAAAAACTTTTTTTAAGTTTTACTGTATATTTACATTTATATTTTTCACTATATGGGGACATTTTTTAATTTTTTTAATAATTATTATTTTTATTTTTTAGAAATTTTGCCCTCACAAGTATAACGAAACAGCAATTCACATACCTATAGACTTGTAATGAACTTTATTGTTCTTAAACATCATATTAGAATTAAGATATATAGATGTATTCATATTTTATTTAATGCTATTTCCTATGCTATTTCAGATGTTCCTAATTTTGGAGGTCTTCTACAATAGGTTTACATGCATCCAAGGTCCAATAATATACATTGCAGCATCACCTCTTTTCTCACAGTGTCTGAAACGGTTCGATAAAGGATCCGTTCTCTCTAAACCCCTCCTTTCCGAGAGCTTACTCTGCTCTGATTGGTCAGATGGTTTGGTCTGTTGTGATTGGTCTACTACTTACAGCGCATTTTATTTGCTTTTTTCATTTGCTTTTGAGAGGTTTTATTATATTAGTGACAACATTTTTATACATTTGGCCCTCACAAGTATAGAGAAACCAGTACATGCACACTAACACTCGTATGTGTCATATGTTTCAGCACTATCTGGTACGAGCTCCATGCGCGTGAGTGGCCCTTTAAGAACCAGCCAGCTGAAGTCATTATCTGGCAGGTGGGAAGTGGAATGAAGCCCAACCTCACTCAGATAGGCATGGGCAAGGAGATATCCGTGAGTATTTCCTTATACCTCACAGTCTCTGGGGTCCAGACTATTGCAGATAAGCAAAACAAATGTCAAATAAGTCTGAATATTAGCAACTTTCCACAAACAAAGGTGTCAGAATATAGTGTACGAGTCACATGAACCACTTTTATTGTGCTTTTATGGAGCATGAAAGTCCCAAAAGAGGCTATTCAATCTATTTTTATTGAAAGAGATGGACTCGCACATGCTTGACTGGCTTTTACGTCGTGTCAAAGTATATGAACAGATTCTTTTTCCTGTGTAGGACATCCTGCTGTTCTGTTGGGCGTATGAACAGGAAGAGCGGCCCAGCTTCTCCAAGCTCGTGGAACTACTCGAGAAACTGCCGAAACGCAACCGTCGCCTGTCTCACCCAGTACACTTCTGGAAATCAGCTGAGTATGTGAAATGAGCTAAACTCAAAAATGCCTGTTTCTAAAAAAACAAACGAACAAAAAAAACAACAAAACAATCATGAGATAACGTTAAAATGGAGTCAGTCAACGCGAATCTATCGAGAGTCGCTACTGGATGGTGCATGTATTCTGCTGTATTTAGCAACGTTTCCTTAAAGCAGTGATCATTTAGCGTATTTAGAGCACACAGTATTTTCTGGTGTACCGTTTGGTCATGAAAGAGAGATGTTTTCTCTTTTTTTTCCTTTTCTTTCAGTTGTTGTTTTTGCTAAATGTTTGATCTGTTTTGCATATATCAACTGCTTGTGATTATTTCTCATGATCTTGAATGAGTCCACTTTCAGTGAATGTTGTTTTCTTTCGTTGAACCTCTGCAATGCATTTTTATAAACAACTGAAACTAGTGTTATTCGAGTTTTTGTCTGTATTGTTTATTTTTTCCTTTCTGAATTTAGTCATTGGATGAATGTATTTTTTTTTTCGATTTGGAGAAATGTACCCTTTGGAGTTGTTTTACATTTTCTTTCATCCATCCTGTATATGTTTCACAGAATTCCATCCCGTCGTTTGACTATTACGTGCGGATCACAAAGCTTTACCGTAACGCAGGGAGACGCGTTTTCCGAGAATGTGACGAATTTCTCTCCCTTCCTGTCGCATTGTAGATAAGGTTGTGCGTACAGCCGTCACTCATTTACTCGCGTGGTCAGCATCGCCTATATCGAAAGATGCGTTCGTACAATTGAGTGTGCCGCCACGAGGCACGTATGTATATTATCGACACTTGAATTGTATCATGCCTAACTGTGACAAAAACAGAATTACCTGGAGGTAAACTGCTATTCCTGAGCCTACAAAGAAAGGGATAGATATAACAGACTGTATCTATCACACTTACAAACCTTTTCTTATCAGTGCATACTTACGAATGTTTTAGCATAATTTAAAGCTTTGCGTTGTTTGTACTAGGCTACACATTGTTATATTGTAGAGAATACACAGTACCATGAGTAATAGTGCACTTTTCACCACGACGGCATTTTTGTATATTATTATAAATCACGTCTCATTAATATGACTGTTGCATGTTGCAAGTTCTGGAGTGTCCATGTTGTAACACGGAACGGTGATCAGGTTGGTGTCGCTAGCTAGGTATGGCTTAAACAGAACCGCTATCCCGCTTTCTCCACCATCTCCGCACCATGCACTCTGGGTACAGACAATCTGCTCACTTGTAAAGCCATGGTTTTTGGGTCATAAACAGTGCCAGTGCTCACAAACTTGTTGCTGCTGTTATTTTTGAAGTATATTTTAGGATCACAAAAAATACAGATGTTGTTAAGTGGGCGTTTATATTTGTACGGTCGGCCGTTTTTACATGCATGAGAACATTTTTAGGGGATTTGTTAATGTTACGGACCCCCCCGAATACAGTACCACACATAGTAGTTTTACAAACTATGACTAAGTACAACGACAGCTTATGTGATAACCTGAGAAAGTAATACAAATATTTAAAATAAGTCTATATCAGGCCTTGTAAGGCACAATTTAAACCTATAAATAAATAAATAACTGTGCTATAATGTTTATATATATATTTTCTTTTTAAATGGGGGCTATAAGGATGTGTTGGGACAGTGTTTTCACGCTGGGAAATCACGAGAAGATGGGATCTTGCTAACAACCATTATTAGCAGCTTCCATATCAGGCCTATTTAACAGGCTGTAGATTTTGCTTAATAATCTGTTGCTGTAATTAATATTCCAGTCACTGAATCCGACCTCATTGTCATCTATTATATTTCTGCCCCATTATGAATGTATGTATGTGTGTATGTGTGTGTGTGTGTGTTGTTGTTAACGTTGTTTTCTTTTCTTTTCATTGTCTTACTATCCATCCATGCATTTACTTGGTGGTCGTTGATTATTTATCAATACTTTCCCATCGCTCTGGTTTACGTTTCTTTTCTGATATTGTGTGCGCGTCTTTGCAGATTTCTTTGATGGCCTCCATGATTGAGTTTTTTGTATTATGTATTTGTTGTAAGTATATATATAAAGCTTGTATTTACTGATGCCTTATGGTCCATGGCTTAGCGACTGGTACACATCACAAGCTCTTTCTTTGCACTCATCCTTTATGAAATAAATAAAAAGGTGTTGATTTTGGACTTTTGTTTTTTGTTCGTCATTTCTTTTTGCTCCTTGTCATGATTCATGTTTTATGTTCACAGAAAACCTATATTACATCATGTAAAAGTTTTAAACGTTAGATGGTAAGGTCTTAAGTGGTTAAGTAAAGAATAATTTGATTGTAATTATTTTAATGAGTTGGATCGTGAATAAATAAGTCTTTCGCTTGAACTTGGATAACAATTTTGAGCGACTATACCAAAAAAGTAACTAAATCACACTATAAATATTCACAAATATCACAATTAATAAAATGTCTTTAAACTGATTCTTCATGTCGGATTTAGCCTAAGAATTCACAGTGCTGGTTAGAGAAAAAGAAAGATGGGTTAAAACCTCTGATCTATCAATTTTGATGGTCCCCTTTAGATATTCTTTTGATTATAAAGGTTCTATATAGAACCTTAAAGGGTTCTGTGAGGTGCTTCATATATACAACCTTTTAGGGGTTGCCATCATTGGAACCATTTTATGGATTTTGTTTTAATTCATTTTTAATTTTAATTCAGTTTTATGAATTAACCAGTTTGTAAGCATTGCGCTAGCACTAGAAAAAATGGAAACAACCTGTTAAACATGAAAATGCTATGCAATCATTTCTCATTAAACAGAACCTTTTTGGTATAAAGGGTTGATTAAAACTGAGTGAAGAACCCTAGGATTCAACCCACTGATCCCTTTTTTCTAAGAGTGTAAATAACATTGCACCTACATATCAACTGACTCTCATTAGAGTATTAGAAGACTGTCTGCTTAATAGCTGCTAACATTTTATTTTGATGGTCCTCCAACAGACATTCTACTGACTATACTATTTGCAAGTATGTCAACTTATTCTACTAACCCTTACAGCCCACTAATACTCAACTACTCTGAGAGTTAGTTGACATGTAGGTGCAACGTTACTTAATGGGGACCATCAAAATAAAGTGTAACCTTTTTTTTTTATTAAATCTCAAAGCCTTAAAGGGTAAGTTCACCCAAAAATGAAATTTCTGTCATTAAGTACTCACCCTCATGTCGTTCCAAACCCGTAAGACCTTCGTTCATCTTCGAAACACAAATTAAAATATTTTGAGCTTTCTGACACGTCCATAGACAGCAATTTAACTACCACTGTCAAGGCCCAGAAAGCTACTAAAGACATTGTTAAAATAGTCCACGTGACTACAGTTGTTCAACCATAATTTTATGAAGCAACAAGAATACTTTTTGTGTGCAAAAACAAAACAAAAATAATGACTTTATACAACAATTTCTTCTGTCCCCTGTCATTCTATTGTTGTCGCTTCATAACATCAAGGTTGAACCACTGTAGTCAAGTTGACTATTTTAACAATGTCTTTACTACTTTTCTGGGCCTTGAATGTGGTAAATTCGTTGGTTTCTATGGGGGATAAAAAACCTCTCAGATTTCATCAAAAATATCTTAATTTGTGTTCCGAAGATGAACGAAGGTCTTACGGGTTTGGAACAGCATGAGGGTGAGTAATTAATGACAGAAATTTCATTTTTGGGTGAACTAACCCTTTAAGACAAGAAGAGTCAACATCCAGAGCTAAAAATAATTTTGTGTATTTAAAAGGATAACACATGTCCTTCCAAACCCATGTGTTTCTTTTTTCTGTGGAAAAAGCGCATTTTAAATAATGTACTGGTTGTTTAATCCCATGCAGTTTTCCTCAGTGGACCTTATGTGTTCCACAGAAGTAAGAAATTCATATGTGTTTGAAATGACATGAGATAAAATTTTCATTTTAGGGTGAACTATCCCTTTAAGGTTCTGGGCAACAGACACCATGTGACTGCAAATGTCAAACATCACATCTCTATTGGCTAGTCTTTCTAATGAGAGAATGATCTGCTCATGTTGCTCCCAATCTCTCCCTCAGCTGATGAGTTTAATTAAGGCAAATCACTGTTTAAAATGCTAAATGAGGTGAGCCTGAACCTCACTACAGATACAGGTGCTGGTCATATAATTAGAATATCATCAAAAAGTTGATTTATTTCACTAATTCCATTCAAAAAGTGAAACTTGTATATTATATTCATTCATTACACACAGACTGATATGTTTCAAATGTTTATTTCTTTTAATTTTGATGATTATAACTGACAACTAAGGAAAATCCCAAATTCAGTATCTCAGAAAATTAGAATATTACTTAAGACCAATACAAAGAAAGGATTTTTAGAAATCTTGACCAACTGAAAAGTATGAACATGAAAAGTATGAGCATGTACAGCACTCAATACTTAGTTGGGGCTCCTTTTGCCTGAATTACTGCAGCAATGCGGCGTGGCATGGAGTCGATCAGTCTGTGGCACTGCTCAGGTGTTATAAGAGCCCAGGTTGCTCTGATAGTGGCCTTCAGCTCTTCTGCATTGTTGGGTCTGGCATATCACATCTTCCTCTTCACAATACCCCATAGATTTTCTATGGGGTTAAGGTCAGGTCGAGTTTGCTGGCCAATTAAGAACAGGGATACCATGGTCCTTAAACCAGGTACTGGTAGCTTTGGCACTGTGTGCAGGTGCCAAGTCCTGTTGGAAAATGAAATCTGCATCTCCATAAAAGTTGGTCAGCAGCAGGAAGCATGAAGTGCTCTAAAACTTCCTGGTATATGGCTGCATTGACCTTGGACCTCAGAAAACACAGTGGACCAACACCAGCAGATGATATGGCACCCCAAACCATCACTGACTGTGGAAACTTTACACTGGACCTCAAGCAACGTGGATTGTGTGCCTCTCCTCTCTTCCTCCAGACTCTGGGACCCTGATTTCCAAAGGAAATGCAAAATTTACTTTCATCAGAGAACATAACTTTGGATCACTCAGCAGCAGTCCAGTCCTTTTTGTCTTTAGCCCAGGCGAGACGCTTCTGACACTGTCTGTTGTTCAAGAGAGGCTTGACACAAGGAATGCGACAGCTGAAACCCATGTCTTGCATATGTCTGTGCGTAGTGGTTCTTGAAGCACTGACTCCAGCTGCAGTCCACTCTTTGTGAATCTCCCCCACATTTTTGAATGGGTTTTGTTTAACAATCCTCTCCAGGGTGTGGTTATCCCTATTGCTTGTACACTTTTTTCTACCACATCTTTTCCTTCCCTTCGCCTCTCTATTAATGTGCTTGGACACAGAGCTCTGTGAACAGCCAGCCTCTTTTGCAATGACCTTTTGTGTCTTGCCCTCCTTGTGCAAGGTGTCAATGGTCGTCTTTTGGACAACTGTCAAGTCAGCAGTCTTCCCCATGATTGTGTAGCCTACAGAACTAGACTGAGAGACCATTTAAAGGCCTTTGCAGGTGTTTTGAGTTAATTAGCTGATTAGAGTGTGGCACCAGGTGTCTTCAATATTGAACCTTTTCACAATATTCTAATTTTCTGAGATACTGAATTTGGGATTTTCCTTAGTTGTCAGTTATAATCATCAAAATTAAAAGAAATAAACGTTTGAAATATATCAGTCTGTGTGTAATGAATGAATATAATATACAAGTTTCACTTTTTGAATGGAATTAGTGAAATAAATCAACTTTTTGATGATATTCTAATTATATGACCAGCACCTGTATATGGCTCAAAATGGGGTTTAATGGCATATTTTGTAATATTAATATTTTTAATATTTTATTTAAAATGATGTAAGTATTTTTAAAATAATTATTTTTATAATATAATATATAATAAATATTTTTACAAGTGAGACAGTTAATAAGTATGTCAATGTAATGTGATTATAAAAATAGTGATGTTTGTTTCAAAAACCTTGGTTTCCCTCAACACATAATAGAAATATGCAGAGAATGAATTGACCTGAAACCTTCATCAAGAAGCACCTCAAAGATCCGCCAATTACAAGCAGATAAACTCATTTAATTCCCTGGATCAGAGTCAGATGAGCGTTAGTGCTTAAGAAAGACCCGTGGAGTGCAATCATAAAAGACGATAAATTGCCATACCACACAAGATTATTAGCAGGGGATCCTTAATTGAATTAGGAGCAGTAAGTGAAAGAAAGAAAGAGCGAGAGAGAGCGTGCATGGTAACAGAAGTGAAAGGGGGTGTCGTAATTAGCTGTCTTTTCAGTGTAGACTACACACTAGATATACATGCTGTATATATTTCATATGAGATTTATCTGTTCCAAAACCCGGTGAGCTGACTACAGAGGAAGCGTTTTAAGGCATCATGAGCACATTACTGTGCAAAGGCTGTTTCGAAAGGTAGGCAAATTGACTATGCTGCCTTGTATAATTTTCAGGAAATGGAATCCCAGAATGCACTGTCAAGCTCAGTAAAAATAAAGACGTCTGTTATAAAAATCGACATGATATAAAATAGTCGAGTGTAATTAAAAATTGATTATTTTGCACAATACACACTGCCTGGCCAAAATAAAAAGAGTAGCTGTTTGGATTTTAATAAGCAAAATTACTTTAGAGTCTATGGATGGATCATTATTACAATGATTATTATGTTTCTAGCATATGTTTGGCAACGGCTCTTTTAACCCTAAAGGATGGAGCGTGTAGCTTTTCATTTCTTATACAACAATGTAGAAAGACACATCATGGCTATATTCCAGGATGACAATGACAAGATTCATCAGGCTCATATTGTGAAAGAATTGTTGGGAGGGAGCATGAAGAATCATTTTCACACATGAACTGGCACCTCTGAGTCCAGACCTTAAATTCAGGATGTCTTTGGGATGTGCTGGAGGAGACTTTACAGAGTATCTTGACCAAAAATCGATGCACCTCTTGACGGAAATAAATGTTGTGATGTTGTTTCCATCAAGAGGTGTATCATTTTTTGGTCAAGATCTTGTATTGACAATGCAAGAGGTGAGCACTCTGTAAAGTCTCCTCCAGCACATCCCAAAGACTTTCAACGAATTTAAGGTCTGGACTCCCAACCATTCTTTCACAATTTTAACCCTGATGATTCCTGGCATTGTCATCCTGGAATATGGCCATGATACATCTTCTGACATGGTTGTTTAAGAAATGAAAACCTACACACTCCATTTGTTAGGGTTAAAAGAACCGTTGCCAAACAAATAACATGCTAGAAACATAATAATCACTGTTGTAATGATCCATTAATAGATTCTTAAGTATTTGCCTATTAAAATCCAAACAGCGACTTTTGTTTGGCCAGACAGTGTATATGAGTGTTTTATGTATTTTATGTTCATTCTACAGTAGGTTCTTTACTGGCATTGATGGTTCCATCCCAACTAACAAAAATATGTTCTAAGAACATTTAGATAACGTTCCCATTAAGTTATCAAAACGTTATTTCTGATTGTTCTCAGTGTTCAAAATGTCCAGTTTTTAAAAACGTTTTTTCTTCTTTATGCGAAGGTTAGCAAAAACATTAATGGAACATTCAATTTGATCATTTTACAAACATTATGGGAACGTTACATTTTGAATACAGAATGTTTTGAAACAAGTACTAGTAACGTTTAAAAAATGTTAGTCGAATGTCCAACTAAAGCTTTTCATGAATGATGTATAAATAATGTTTTTGTGGTAACATTTTGAGAACGTTATTAAAGACCAGGTAACTATGAATGAACATTCTATTAATGTTACTGGAAGGATGTTTGCTCATAACTTTGAGAGAACCTTGCCAGAACGTTAGCCAAAGTTCTGAGAACTTTCCCTGTTAGCTGGGATGAAGCTATATGAAGCTATCCATTTCCATAGCACAAAAGGTTCTTTATAGTGGACAAAAGGTTCTTCTACGGCATTCAGTGTGAAAACCCTCTTTTGGAACCTTTGTTTTTTAGAGTGTATTGAGTTTCTTGTTCATTTTGCACAGGAAACAAAAATTAACACTCGCCAAGCACCAAATGCGAGTAAAAATCGGCGTTGCAAGTATATATGAGATGGTGTCAAGTGCACGAATACTAAATTGAGCTCTCTTTCGCATCTTCTTGCGCTTGAACGGACAAATTCACACAAAATTATGTTAAAAAAATGCCTGTCTCATTGAATATCCTAGTAAACACAGTAGGTTATGTCTTAAGTGAATGTAAACAGTTGATAAATAAAACGCATGTGTAACAGTATCGGTATACTGGATCTTTGCTTTAGGTCTTAAAGTGACAGCAGCCTAATCTGTCCTAATCTGTCTGCGTTTTTAATGGTCATCAAACAACAAATGACGAAGTAAAAAATCACTCACTACTCTTGACTGAATAACTTTTGTAACTTTAATAAGGATTAATCTATGTTAAATTTATACAGTGAAGACTATGCAGATATGTTTACATTTATAGCCTATGAGGCTAATAGTTTTAGCTGTGGTATCAAAATTGGAAAAGAGAATTTTGAATTTTCATAACTGCCTGTTTCATGACCGGTAAAAAATATTTATTGGCAGGTGTGGCAAAAAGTTAGTTTTAGGCCCTGATTTTGCAAGAAGAACACTAAAGAGTGTTACTTATGAGGTTCCATTTCATTTATGATGCTGCCTTAGAAGGCAGCTGCCTGTGTAGACAGCATACAGCAACTAATTTTTGGTACAGAACATGTATTCAGAAACAGAACAAAAATCAAAAAGATAATTTTGTGTTTTTGTCCAATGTCTGATGTGTTGAACATGGCCTTCTGTTAAAATGTTTTGAACCTTCCATTGTCGATTCTTCTCGTTTTATCTACCTCCACATATAATTTCTCTCACCCATAATAAGTCTGTCATTCTGAATGAACTGGGATGGCCAAACCAGGCCTGGAGGTAAATTAAATTTTAAAATCTTGTTGCTACTACACTCACATTTGTGAAAGTTTGAACTGGATTCATGGCCTAAAGCTGAGTTTGCACTGAAAATGAACATTTTCGCTCCAATCTAAAAGGTGTCCAGTCACAGGTACTGTATCAATACATGTCTTGTCTATGTGGGAGGACTTTCTGACCAATTTCATGCTTCAGATGTCTAGTTTAAAAGTCATATGCGCAGGAGAGTCGAGATTTTTCTTTACCTCGCTGATGACACCCACACACTTCACTGAGCTTGTGCTGATTAGTCACGAACTTGGGACAAAAAAAGGAGAGCTGTGAGAGAATGAGAAAAGGTTAGATTTAAAGATGAGTGATAAAAGAGTGGCAATATTGTACTGCACAGCAGGCTGGAGATCCACTAGCAATGACGGCGAGAATGCTGACGCAGACTTTTAATGTCCTGTCGTGCTCATTGTTTTATTGTGCGTAATTTAGGGTTTAAGGCCAAAAACATACTCAACACAAGTGCACAAATGCAAATGCAAATCCTGTGGCCAAAGCATTGCTAGTGCATTTTTTGTGGCAGAAAATAACTTTAATTATTGTTATTATTCAGATAGCTTGCTATACTTTGATACATTTCTGACTCGATCAGCAGGATTTCCATTGAAGTTCAATGAAATTGACGATAAAAGAAGGCAGTTTACACTAAATGCCCTTTCACGTGACTTGCGCTAAGATTTCAGTGCTCCTTTCAACATTCTGCCATGCATCGTTTTTCCTCTAAATGTCATGATAGGACTTTGGCATTGAATTGAACTTCGAGTGTTCCATTACAATCCTTGATTTTCCCTCCTTAGAGATCAATGTATTTAGAAATGTTGATGCAAGTCATGTCATGTGACACGACTTTAATTCCCACTATAACGCCCCCTTAAGGCAATGCTGAGAATGCAGTGCTCAATGTTGTGCAATGTTAAATGGTTAGGTTCACCCAAAAATTATGTTATTAATTACTCACCCTCATGTCGTTCCAAACCCGTAAGACCTTTGTTCATCTTCGGAACACAAAAGATGATATTTTTAATGAAACTGAGTGATTTCTGTCACTCCATAGACAGCTAAGTAACTACCACTTTGACGCTTCAAAAAGTTCATAAAGAGATCATAAAACTAATCCATATGAATTGAGCGGTTTAGTCCAAATTTTCTGAAGAGACTCGATCACTTTATATAATGAACAGATTGAATTTAGGCTTTTATTTACATATAAACATTCATCAACTCATACATCAGTTGTGGTAAACAGAAGCTCAAGCAAGTTTGCTTGACGCGTGTGAGAACCAATGAGGTTCATTCTCGTGTTACGCAGCATGTTTGAGCTTCCGGAAGAGGTTTGTTCTTGCATGTCAAGCAGGTTCGGTTGACGTTCTGTTTATGTTCACTGATCAATGTTTATATGTGAATAAAAGTCTAAATTCAATCTGTTCATCTTATAAAGTGATCGAGTCTTTTCCGAAAATTTGGACTAAACCGCTCAATTCATACTTGCGTAGAGTATGCTCTGATCCTAAACGTGTAATTCCCCATTCAGTCAGTTTCTGTTAGCAGTCATTTTTAAAATGTAATACCCTTTCAACTTTCTAGAATAAATAGTAGTAAAAACAAAGAAAAGGACAAAACTTGTTTTAACCTAAAAGAATTCCTTATGTTAAAAGTATGAATGTGAGGGCAAAATTCACTCACTCTCCTGAGATCACATGAGATCCTTACAGTTGAGAGTGGGCTGATGGATATTGACAATGAAAATAATTTAAAAAACAGAAAAGAATAATGTGAGTTTGTTTCTAGCTCTGTTCCAAAAGCTGTCTTGCTGTCTACATAGACAACTACTTTCTAAGACAACATCCTAACTGAAATGTACAGTAATAGTGATTTATTTGGCTCAGAAATAAGAAATAAGTTTAAGTATTAGTAACACTTTATTTCGATAGTCCACTTTAGACATTTTACTAAGTATAACTTTGCAACTATGTCAACTAACTCTCATTAGAGTATTAATGGATTGTCTGCTTAATATCTGCTAACACAAATAATGCTCCTTAATAAACTCAGCAAACACTCACGGTTGATTCCAATGGTTCATGTTAGCATGTTGCTAAGCTACTGACACGACACAGTAAAAATAGCCTTAGAATAAAGGACTAAAGAAGGCATAATGTTGCTGCCTACGTTTAGAAACAGCTTTTGTGTCATATGACCACCTGATGTCTCAAAATGTTTTCTAGGTAAGCAGCTCACCAGGTTTTGGAGTTAATGTGTTTCTGTGTGTATTTTTAAATGTGTCCCACCAGAAGAGGAGGAAATAAACATAATTTCTCATGCTGGTTTAACTTCATCTGTTTTCCTTTTCATAGGCTGTGACAGCGATGGGTTCCTGTTCTTCAGAAGGCCTTTCTCTCTCTAATTATCTCATCTGGACTGCATTGTCACAATCAATCAAGCCCTGGAATGAGTTCTTACCTCATCAGTCACGTGACAGGAAATCTTAACACTGGCTTCCTGTGGCCCTTATGATCGACGAACTGAGTTCATTATAGAGAGCCCTTGTGTTGTTAGTCTATGCAGAATATGACTGGTACCTTTGGTTAGATTTTGATTTCAAAAAGAGACTGCATCTTCTTCGTAATCTGCATAGACAAAGCCCATATCTGTCCTCCATTTCAAACATGTCAGCTATCAACCATTCTGGAGATATTCATGCTGTATTAAAGGTGAAGTGTATTTTTTTTTTTTTTATACTTTGATATCCAAGTTAAATGTGCAAAGACAAAAAGGGAAATAAACAAGCCATTTGTAGTGTGATTTAGCTTCCCAAATATTTGCTCTGTTTCTTTGATTGGTCTGAAACAGCAAAATTACCTCAACCATTGGCTTGAGTTTGGGAATAAGGCACCTGTTTATTCGAACAATATTGAACATAACTGTGACTTTTTCAGTGGCCATGACCCATTCTTTTCCTCCATACTTAGGGATTTCAAATAATTCTTCAAATACAGTTCTGAGCCTTGAACCAAAACAACCAGATCCAGTTAAGATGAATCAAATTCCCACTTATGATTCAAATGAAAAAGCTATTTGAAAATCAGAAAACAGGTAAAACCCAGCTAACAAAACTATATTCTAAGAATGTTTTGCTAACATTCCCATTATTTCTAAATTATTTCTTAACATTATTAAAGACCGGATAACTCTGAAAGAACATTCTATTCATGTTACCGGAAGAATGTTTATTCAGAACGTTAAACAAAGTTCTGAAAATGTTCCCTGTTAGCTGGTGTTTCTTGAGCAGCAAATCAGCATATTAGAATGATTTCTGAAGGATCATGTGACACCGAAGACTGGAGTAACAGCTTTACCATCACAGAAATAAATTGCATTTTAAAATAGAAAACAGTTATTTTAAATTATAATAATATTTTACATTATTACTATTTTTAATAAAGCAATAAGCCCCAAGAAGCCATGGTTTACAGTGAATTATGCGGAGCGGAGTGCCTAAAACCCCCTTAGCTGTTATAAATTCACTGTAAATCACAGCTTCACAGGGCTTATTGCTTTTATAAAACGGTTTCCACACAATACAAATATTAAAGCCAAAAAATATGTATCAATGCAACTTTCATGAAGTAAAATCATTAAAAGCCTTCCTTCCGCTGGAAAAAATAGTCCCTGACCGTGAACAGCAACAGACGTTACATTATTACGCCATTAGATGGCGGCAAAGATTATAAGCGAATCAAGTCGCAGAGACTTTTAAATTGAAACTTGTGAAAACGGAACAAGACGCAAATGTTTTGACTAGCGCTGTCAATGTCTGCACGGCACGGGAAAACCCATTAAATGTTAAAAGAATAAGATCGCAGCGGACATTCAAACGGATTTTTATAAGGAACTGACCTGAAGGAAAATGATAAATCTGAATGCAGGTAATACACTCGGTCACTTGATATCTCTCTCATAATGCATACTCTTCTACATAATGCAGTAAGCTTCAATATACAAAATCATTTGAGAACAAACATGTTTACGTTAAGGTTGCTAAGACAGATGCAGCGATACTTATGTAATGCGGTCAGCTGTATGTTTTCGGGAATTTTACAACGGCTTCGAACGCGGCTCAACCAATCAGAATCAAGGGCCGGAACTATCCGTTTTATAATGTATTTTTGATTAAATAAATGCAGCCTCTGTGAGGATAAAAGACTTTCAAAAACAAACAAAAAAATCTTAATGACCCCAAACTTTTGAATGGTAGTGTATGTACAGTATATGACACTAGCAGAACAAATGTGCATACATATATCCTTATATAGCACAGAGGTAGACACACTCGATAACAGTAAACATTGGCCAATCAAACTAATATTAAATGCAGTTATAAAATAACAGATTCTTACCATCTGGAAAGAATATTTACTTTTGGAAGCAACTGCTTCACTATGAGAATAGAAAAACTATAGAAAACCTGTTTGGAAACCGTAGTTATTTATGCAATTACCACTTCACCTTTAATATCTGCTTCATTTAATCTTTATTTTCATTTCTCTCTTCTGTGCTACATCACTGCATATGCTACGTCAATGCCCAGGTAACTTCATCCTTTTATGTGTAATGTAAAACATACACAAAGATATGCTTACTATCACCCAAACCATGCTCTGTCTCTGTCGTCTGATGAGTCAGTGTCTGGGCAGGAGCTGTTCAGGTATGCAGCCGCACGAGCCCTCATTTAATTACGTTACTCTTTGCACTCAGGACAGTAAAATGATCTGACTGACATTTTCTGGCCATTGGACAGACAATGCTAGTTGAACTTTATCTTTTAGCATAATAAATAATTTGCATTAGTCAGACTCATACAGGAGAGGTAAGAGGAGGGCAGACAGGTGGGATGTGCTTAGTTGTGTGTCTCTTTATGAGTAATATCTAACAAATTCTTTGGTAAAACATAACTTTTATTAGCAAGTCATCAGCAAACTTTATTAGTGGTGTTTGCTAAACCAAACATCACATTTGCTACATTCTTAAAGGGATAGTACACCCACAAATGACAATTCTGTCATTAATTACTCACCCTCATGTCGTTCCAAACCTGTAAGACTTTCTTTCATCTTCAGAACACAAATGAAGATCTTTTTAATGAAATCTGAGAGCTTTCTGTCCCTCTATTGACAACCAAACATATTTATGAAAATTTATATTTACATTTATGCATTTGGCAGATGTGACTTACATTGCATTCAAGTTATACATTTTATCGGTTCATGCATTCCCTGAGAATCGAACCCATAACCCTGGCATTGCTAGCACAACTGTTTGAGCTACAGGAATACTATTAAAAAAAAAAAGA
Source organism: Hypophthalmichthys nobilis (assembly GCA_037950665.1). Lineage (NCBI taxonomy): Eukaryota > Metazoa > Chordata > Actinopteri > Cypriniformes > Xenocyprididae > Hypophthalmichthys > Hypophthalmichthys nobilis. The sequence continues at coordinate 6,565,022 of CM075468.1, read as the reverse complement.
TGACATTTTAAACTATTTGAATGCTTCGGATAAATGGAAAAAGTATGAGATGGGAGGAAAAATTACATTTCAATGCATTTGCGTGTGCTTGTGAGGGAATGCAAAGTTTCTCAGGGGAACGCAAAACAAATGTGAGAGAACGCAAAAGCATTGACATCATTTTTCCCTCCCATTTCATATTTTTTTCCTTTGCCATGTCCCTTTAGCGGCTCTATAGAATGCACATTAACTAATGATCTGATAAGCAATATGCAATGTAATAATGTTTGTTAATGTTCTTAATGTATAAAGTTTTAACCTTTGTTCTCATTTTTTTCTGACTGTGGGAGTGTTTGATCATTAGCATTTGTAGAGCAGGAAGATGGGCTGATTGAGCTGTGCAGCATTAAATGAAAGCACGCCGTCAACAATAACCTGAACCCGCCGCACAGTCAACATGCCTCTCAGAAGAATCTGATTAAAATGCAAAGCATTTAATTACTTATGACGGGACGTGTTTACCATCACATTATGGCATAAAAGAAACCCCCCCACACACACATAACGGCTGATTTCATAATTCCACAAGTCGTTAACCAACGCAGAATTGTTAATTTTTCAACGCACCCCGCTTTGAGGCACATTTTCATGTAATTTTCAACGTAGGCGAATGATTTGCTGCTTTGATAATTACCAAATAATTCACATTCCGGATAATTAGACCAAACAACCCTGTGAGCAAGAGAATTCATTAACAATCTTCACCTCTGATGCTCCGTTTGAAAGGCATATCACACATTCCATCTCTCTCATGGCACTCATTTGTAAGACGCTTCGGATATCATCTGATTAGCTTTCTGAACGTTTCCTAGAATCTGTGGAGGGAGAAATCTTTGTTTTTCTTTAATCAGTTCATTAAGGTTATTTACATTTCATTTCATGTGGCCCGTTCTGTTGAATGTGAGTTAAGTAATGAATTAAACCAAACTTTGCTGTAGATTTCCCATCAATCTGTATTCTGAAATGTGTACACAGTGCCCAATCTTGCAGATGTTGGCAATTATTATCAGTAAATACTTGCCATGAAGATTTAAACTGTGACCTAGCGGTGGACAGAAAAAGTTTCTGCCGTGAGAACCTTGAATGTATCCCAGAATCTCTTGTGCTGCAAAAAAGGATGAAAGGAAACACGTCATCTAAATCAACATTATTGCAGAGAGTTGCACCATCAACCATTGCACACAATGTACTTTAAAAACAGGCAGAAGTGAGAAATATTCTAGTCTGGCCAAGAACAGCCCTCTTAAACAGTAAGAGAGCATTTGCCCGACCTCTCAGAAGTCGCAAAGGTCAACCAATCAGATTAGAACTTGGCAGGAAATGCTATTAAATTATTTTGGATATTTCTAATTAATGTGCATTCAAATGAGTTACCAATGAGAGTATATATAAGTATACATCAGTGAATTATGAAATACTTTATAACATGCTTTAAACTTTTAACACATGCTGTAAATACTCAAGTGCAGTAAGATTTATTTCCTAACGTCTAGGTTACGTATGTAACCCTGGTTCCCTGAGAAGGGGAACAAGATGCTGCGTCATGGAGTTGACACTATGGGGAATGCCATCAGTGTGACCGGTGTCTGAAGCACATGTACCAAACACGCCAAGTCATTGGCTGACGGCAGTCTTTGACGTCACAAGCGGAGCGCCTGTGAGTATAAACTTCATCAACTCTTTTGTCTGAAGGAGACGTGCAGGCAAGCACTAGGCATAGCAACGAGACGCAGCGTCACATTCCCCTTCTCAGGGAACCGGGTTACAGTTGTAACCTACACATTCCCTTCTTGAAGTGTAAAGGCACTTCCCACGCCATGTATAACGGGTCCTACTCAACCCACTCCGAGCAGGATTCGAACTGGTGTCTCCGGCATGGGAGACGGGTGCGCTAAGACCGCAGCCTCTAGCGCGAGTTGCTAGCGAGACCTCTTGAAGCCAGGGGGGTGAGGTTTACACGCACAGCTCTTACTGGCCTACGTTACACTCACCCCCCCCAAACCTCACTCCCATCCAGGTCACGGCACCAAATGTAACCAGTCCTACTCGACCCACTCTGAGCTGGACTCGAACTGGTGTCTTCGGCATGGGAGGCGGGCACGCTAACAAGGATGCTAAAGACCGCCGTCTCTAGCATCAGTCGCTAAGCATTCCTCTTTAGGTCAACGAGAGTGAGGTTTACACGCACAGCTTTTACTGGCCTACGTTATACTCACCCCTCCCAAACCTCACTCCCATCCGGGACACGGCATGAGACTGCAGTCTCTAGCATCAGTCGCTAACATGCCTCTTGAGGCCAGGAAAGTGAGGTTTACATGCACAGCTCTTACTGGCCTATGTTACACTCCCCCGGTTACACATGCTGAGGGAATCCCTTTCTCACTAAGCTGTGAATGTGCACAAACATAGTGACCATAGCATAAATTGACTCTACGGATTACTTAGTCCGAGTGTGTCAACCCCAAGGGCGCATCCAATATGACTCAAAGACTGCTCAGTGGCTTTATTCCTTAAGCCAGTATCTCCCAATAACAAGAGAGGATACCCAAGCTTCTATGCTGTATAGCAAGGGACGTCCCGGCCTATACAACCTTCCTCCCTCCCTTGCTGGGCAGGCGTTAGCCTTATAAGGCCCCAAGAGCAGAGATCTAAGGTAAAATGGCCCAGCTTTGTCAGCACCTTGGCAAAGCCCTTAGGGAGTAGCCTACCAAAGGAAGTATATCAACTACGACCTTCAATATACCAATTTTCCAAGGGGAGAATGAAACCCTCAACTTCAAAGAAAGGATGCAAAGACGAGAATGGCATAATATAACAGCCAAAGACTCTCGCTATCAAAACTCCAACCCATAGGGAAACCGCAAGGGAGCTTTAGTTCTACTTAAATACCCTAGAGCAGGGGTGTCCGAACTCGGCCCTGGATAGCCACTGTCCTGCAGAGTTTAGCTCCAACTTGTCTCAACACACCTACCTGGAAGTTTCTAGTATGCCTAGTAAGACGATTAGCTGGTCCAGGTGTGTTTAATTAGAGTTGGAGCTGATCTCTACAGGACAGTGGCCCTCCAGAAGCAGGATTGGACATCCCTGCCCTAAGAGCAATGAGGAGCGTTCACACCCTGCTTGAGCAAAGGTACTTCTTCAGGATCCATTATAAAAAGACACCATTCACTCGTACAGTGTACGTTTATAATGAGTTTTATAATGGTCATTATAATGTACCTAAAATGAAGACATATACAAAAATTACACATACAAAATGTTTCTGTTTCAGGCCTCATCAGTAGTTTTCACAGAAACCTTTTGTTTTTGCTTTCCTATTTTTATTTATTGTTGCTCATTCAGTTCATGCCATCCGTGATGATTAATGATCTCAAAGTCAATCTACTGTAACTGTGCTCCAAACTCTTTCCCACACATTCCACCTCCTCATGGAGTTTCCTTTCATAAAACATTGTGAATGAAAATCACATATTGTGCAAAAAATGAGGATAAATGGCTGTGTACATATTGTACAGTGATATTTCTATAGTTTTTTTACTCTTGTAAACAAATGGTATTTATAACAGCAGATGTCATGAATGTCAGCTCTGGACTGCTGCAGGCCTTGTTACCAAATATGTGTTTCTGTTGTGCTGCTTTTGGTCAGGTTCTACTTTTGCTCGCAGAAATAAAGACTTATTTATCAAAACTAGTGATAAATTACGTTTTTGCATGACTTTTGACAAATCTGTTTAAAGTTATGTACACACACATGAGAAGAAGACACCAGTCATATCAGTGGCCTAGAAAAAGAATACACGTGACCAAATGTGGTTGATATTGAAAGTTGAGTTTTGCAAACTTTGCATGGTCTAAGGTCTAAGTTATCCATCTTTTTTCAGGCACTGCATGTGACATCCTGCTAGGAATACATTTGTGAGCAAAAGAGAAGAGGAAAGTAGTGCAGGTTAACAGTATAGTGGCTCAGTAAGAACCTAGAAATGTCTGAATTTCATTTCACTACACACACACACACACACACACACAAAAAAAAGCAAACAAATGCTTGTAATTTTTAACAAAAAAATCAAATAATATTGAGTAGGTGTGCACATCCCAAAAACCCAAATTGGGCTCAGGTGCAGGACAACAAAAAAACTGATGAAAAAAGAAATGTGAAGTCCGCACACTGAAAATAACTGCTCCAATAAATTATTTATTCAATGCAACGTTTCGACCAAAAGGTCTTCATCAGGCACAATATCCATGTGGAATACAATCAACTCTTTATAGACAACAGGTGTTCAGCTTAATCAAACTGACTCAAGAAACAGGTGACCCATAATATAGCTCATGTGACCAAAAAAAAAAAAAATGCACAAATATATATATAAAAAAATATATATACAGAAAATACACAAATATTCAAACGAAAAAAAAAAGAATAAATAAATAAAAAGTAAAGTGCACAAATATACAGAAAAATATAGTAAGAGTCAGTATTCATACACATGAACCTCGTAAGAGTCAAGAGAAAGCATGTTATACATCTAAAGTTCATATCAAAAATATAACAATATCTTAATTGTTAAAAACAGCAGATAAATAAATAAATCCCTATAAAAAAGGTTTAATATCAAAATTCTCATTCAACCCTGATGGTGACAAAGTATTTAGTGCGTAAATCCAAAAGCATTTTCTTTGTATCAACTTCTTCTCGTAATCACCTCCTCTCAATGGTTTTTTTACCTTCTCTATACCAATGTACTGTGAAACACTAACATTATAACATTAAACCGACGCTTAACACCCAACGGCCAAGTAGCACATCCGTTCTGCGCCTCTGTAAGAAGAAATTCCTTTCCATACCAGCAGGTGTCAGTAGCTGAACAGCCAATCAGAATGATCAATTGGCCCGACTGACCGACGAGCTCCGACGCCAATTCGACATGTCGAATCAGCTGAAAAAAAGCCGACGAGGACCAACTTCAGCCGATGGTGCGGAACACACTGAGAAAACTTAGTCGGTCGACGAACAAAAACTTGGTGTGTTCTGGGCTTAAAAACATTATCAATATATTGTTTGTAAAGCAGAATCTTAGGGAAAAAAAGATTTGACTCATTTAGAATAAAATAATTTTTAAAAACTCTCATATACAAACAGGCATAATTAGGTGCCATTTTTTACTACCCATAGCAGTACCTTTCAATTGTAAATAAAAGTCATCCTGAAAATGAAAAAAATTATTAGCCAAGACAATACTTGCTAGATCCAATAAGCATGCTGTACTTGGTTTTACCTCCACAGATCTTTGTGTTAAAAAAATGTTCTAGAGCCAGTAAACCATCAGTATGAGGGATGTTAGTGTATAAACTCTGAACATCAAAAGTAGCGAGAAGGACATCATCAACAGGAAAGTCAACACCATATAATGAATCAATAAAGTCCATAGAATCTCTTACATAAGAAGACAAAGTAGATACAAAAGGTTTAATGAAATAATCAACATAGGAAGAAATGTTCTCAGTTAGACTACCAATACCACTGACAATGGGACGACCCTTCAAAGGAGTATCAAGACCTTTATAAACTTTGGGCAACGTGTGGTGTAACTGGAAAATTGACTTTAAGAAATTCATACTCATTTTTACTAAATTCACTATTTCAACATTTTTCATTTATTTGTGGGATCAGCAGGTAAACGTTCATAAAAGACACGTTCATCCAGTTGTCTGAGAATCTCTTTTTTTTTTTTTTTTTATAGCCTGAAATTCTTTGTAATAAAATCGCCCCACCCTTCTCTGCAGGACGCACTTCCACGGAACTGCCTTTACCAAGTCTCTTCATGACTTTCTTGTGAAATCTGAATTTCCTTCCCGTGAAAAACAAGGCATACCAATTCTTCTGCTTTCACACACAAATGCAATTCCCTGCTCTGCCCTTTTTCGAAATTAATCAAAAGTACCCCTCTCAGACAAATGGTAATATGGTCAATAAAATGAAATGCATTTAAATTATAATTAACATGACAATGTGTACAATAGTAACGAATCGCTCAAAAGCTGGAAAATTCCTGTTTATTTTTACATATCTGTCAGTCTGATGCATTGCCATAATGTGTTGCTATGGGTTGCGTGCGTTTTGATTGGCTGACTGATTGGCTCTTGAGTAGTATATGGTGAGTGCCTATATGGCTCAATGGGAAAAAAATAAAATAAACCAAACAATTTTTTAAACATTTTTTCATTAATAATCAAAGCTAGTGTGTCGATTTAATTAAAATCTATATATTACATAATTTAAAATATTACATTATTCATCAATGCCTGTTTGTCATATAGGCTATAATATATGGGGGTAGAATTGTTGCAATTTTCCAAATAAATAGATTATGATCCACAAATAAATGTAAAGAGATTCACAAAAAAATAATCGTATGATTCTGAAACATTTCTAGCGTCACGACTGCAGACAAATCCACAAACAGGTCGACTCCACCCACCGACTACTCAAGCCAATCAGATAACGACCATATTGCGCCAATCGCAGCGCACTCTTGCTACAACCAATCACGTTTTGTTTTACAGTCGGGGCAGTCTAGTCCTGCATTGGCTTGGAAAGGAAGTATAGGGTTCTTAAACAATGATACAGTAAAAAGATGTTTAAAATTTATATTTCGTTAGACCATTAGACTGTGTGTCAAGCCAAGCCAAACTATTATATTTTATGTGCCATTTAAAAATGCCAGAGAAACAGTTCTCTCTGTTATGGGGACAATTGTAGCCTATATTGGATACAGATGCATTAGTGAAGCGTCACATTATTCAAGATAGAACAGAAAGCCTCAATAATTAGCTATTGACTAACTGGATTTAACCTTGTGATAAACGATATAGCCTTTTTAAACGTGTGACAGGTTGTTGAAGTCCATATAGATTATGCATAAAAGTATGTCCAGCAGTCAAACACTTGATCATACAAATAATATTTCAAATGAATCAGACTTAATAGTTTTTTTTTTTGTAAAAGTTATTTACAGCATCCAAAATAATAATAATTAACATGTTCTGTAGACTATAATACCCGTCAAAATAAGAGCCCCCCTTTTGTAAGACAGATGATGCAGACCATATATAATTACACCCACAAAAAATGTACAAAAACAAATTAGAAGATTAATCACAACGATGATTTTTTATTTATTTATTTGTTAATTTAGTTAATTTTTGTGAGACTCCTAACATATATTTGTGGATCTCATTCTATTCATTTGTCATGCATACGATTAATTTTGTGAATCTCTTTACATTTATTTAATTGCAACAATTCTACTCCCATAATAATACTACACCAACCCATCGTGATATGGCACAAAAAGTTCAAATTTTATTGGACAATGTGAAGTAGAACGGTAATTTTCCGTTCTTCTAATTCATTATTCGATTGAAAATTACATGGACAGACGAGCTTGCATTTGTGGAGCGATTTCTGCAGTTTGTCTCATTTTATAGCCTAAATCAATTTGCATCGCTTACGCTGATTGTACTGACTACAAAGCACTGCACAAAACCATGCAGCACCAAAAGTCACATTAGTGGTAAGTAGTGTTCTATTCATTTACTGTATTTATGTATATTGATACACCGTTTACTATTTGATGAAACTATCATAGTTAATGAAGCCCAAGTGCCACCTACAGGCCTATTATGTGAAGTGTAGGCTGGCAAAATGGTGACGTGAAAGGACTTTATCTATATGACCATTTTTGATAATTTTGCAGCATTATGAAAAAAGTCTCTTAAGATCAAAAACAGCAATACTGTAAAATATTACAATTTCAGTTTTCTATTTTAATATACTTTAAAATATAATTTATGCTGTTCTTTTTTAACATTTTATTCATCAAAGAATCTTGGAAAAAAGTATCACAGGTTATAAAAAATATTGAGCAGCACAACTGTGTTACAATACAGATGGGTCAGAGGCAGATATAACAGAGAGATGACTTTATTGGTCACACACAGCAGAGTATTAGGTGAAACAGGTAAGTGCAGATGAGTGAAGTTGTATGTAGACGTGAAGATGAGAATGAATACTGTCCTTATGGGTGATTTGCAGAAGTGACGATCCGTGGAGGAATGCTGGGAAGACTGACGAGGATGAACGTAGACACTCACACACACACTGGAACAACACTGGGAGACGAGGAGATTTGGAGACGATGGAGACAGGTTTGTAGCTTCAAAAGGAGTCCAAGAGGTAAGCATGTAGAGATCCTAATGCGAACGAGACCGGACAGTGACTGAGAGTGTGTGTGAGTGTTTTGTAGTGGCAGTGATGAGTGACATGATGAGGTGCAGGTGCGGGTGATCAGTACTCCGGTGATTGAGTGCGCTGTGATTGGGTGATGTTGGAACCTGACGTGTCTGTGACAAACTGTTTACAACATTGATAATAAATCAGCCTATTAGAATGATTTCTGAAGGATCATGTGACACTGAAGACTAGAGTAATGATGCTAAAAAAATCAGTTTTGTTTCACAGAAATAAATTATATTTTAAAGTATATTAAAATAGAAAACCATGTTGTCACAGACACGCCAGGCTCCAGCACCCTCCAATCACGTCGCACTCCCTCACCAGAATACTGATCGCGTGTTTGTGTGTGTGTGTGTGTGTGTGTGTGTGTGTGCAGTCTTCAGTCATCGTCTCATCTCCACTATCTCCATTCGGATCTTCACTCTGCAAAAACAAGGACAGTATCAGTTTCATGTTATTCATCATTCAACTTATCTACTTCAGTTTCACTCACCTGTGTTCCCGTTTTAACTCTGCTTGTTGTCAATAAACACCTTACCTGTGAAATACCATCTCCGACCCTTCTGTGTTGTAACGCATGTATTTTCTGTATTTTTCATCAAATAAATGCAGGCTTGATGAGACTTATTCCAAAAACATAAAATAGTAATTATCCAAACTTTTGACACACACACACACACACACACATATATATATTTTTATTTATATATACATACACTACCAGTCAAAAGTTTGGACACGGTAAGATTTTTAATGTTTTTAAAAGAAGTTTCGTCTGCTCACCAAGGCTGTATTTATTTAATTAAAAATACAGTAAAAACAGTAATATTGTGAAATATTATTACAATTTAAAATAACTGTTTTCTGTTTGAATATATTTTCTACTAAATTACTTAAAGTAATTTATTCCTGTGATCAAAGAAATTTTTATTAGTTTCAACATTTACTAATACATTATAAAAATCAAAAGTTGTATTTGTTAACATTAATGCACTGTGAACTAACATGAACTAACAATGAACAACTGTATTTTTATTAACTAACATTAACAAAGATTAATACTGTAACAAATGTATTGCTCATTGTTAGTTAATACATTGACTAATGTTAACAAATGAGACCTTTTTGTAGTGTTACCGTTTTATATATATCATGCAGCAATATATAATATCAAAAGTGATGTAATGATATATGCTTGTGGTATGTGTGGGTTTCATACAATTTTATACAGTAAGTAAATCTCTTAGTGTTTGAGCAAAGAAACTGGATGCTGTCAATGACATGAATAGAGAATCTGCCCTGCCAACATTTTAATTTTATGCTTTTTTTCTCGCTCTGAGCCACTGAATCTTCCCGTGGAATATGTATTTCCGAATGCTGTGATTAACTTATGACTCTTTGCTCACTCTACATTCTGAAGCACAAAGTGATGCAACCCTGTGCTAAAGGGAAACATCGTAATTTTGAAAGAGCAGAAAGTCACAACATAATCACAGGATACTGAAGTTTACTGTTCAAACATACCGGCAGTCTGGTTAAACTTGTCTTGCACCTGTCATAAAACCATTAATCCCACTAACCGGTAACTCACTGCCTTGTGATACACCCACAGATTTTCAAAGTGTCTAAAAGGTCTCAGCCGATATATTAGTTCATTCCTCAACATCAGTTGAATGATTGTTTGAACATAATCATGTATTCATCATTATGCTAATGGTGTCTTTTGGAAGACAGTAGTATTTCCACTGAACTTACACTACCGTTCAAAAGTTTGGGGGAGGTAAACATTTTTAAAATGTTTTTTAAAGATGTTTCTTTATGGTCACCAATTAAGGCTTCTTTTATTTGATCAAAAATAGAGTAAAGGCAGTAATATTGTGAAATATTACAATATTCTACCTTGCGATACACCCACAAACATTGAGACAAGCAGATACATATACAAAAAATACGCACATACACTGAAAAACAGTGGCAATATCATATATATCCTTACAAAAAAGTTATTTTATTAAGTATACTTTAGTAAAGTTCAAGTATATTTTTAAGTATACTTTATGTAGTAAGTATGAATGTACTAGTAGTATTGTAAGTGTACTATTTCAGTACTACTTGGGACTAAATTGGCCCACTTTTTAGTGTATAAAAGTGTATACTTTAAGTGTAACAGTAGTAAACTTTGAGTACACAACTAGTTTACAACTACATTTTTCATTTGTACTGCAACTATACTACAAGAGAACTTATAAGTTTATTAATAGTTTACTAGATAAGTTCTTATAGCACATTTAATTTAATTTATAAAAGTGCACTTTGAAGTATTCTCCCAGTAAACTAATTTAGTAGTTTTATACTTCAAGTATACTTGTAAGTTTTCTTTAAGTGAACTTAACATCATAAGTATAGTTACAACTGGACTACACAAAATTTCACATACTCAGAATTAGGAACAAATCTGATACTTTATAAATCAATATCTTCAAACAATGTAAGTTTATAAGACAGTATGTAAAACTATGTGAAAAAAGGATTTGATAGTCTCAATCAAATACTCAATCAAAAGATTAAACACAACTACAAGCCAAGTATACTTAGAATACTTAATTATACTTTTAAGTATATCTCGATCAAAAGATTGAGTACAAGTATGGGCCAAATATACTTTTCTGTCAGTATAAGTCAAGTATACTTAAGTGTAATTTTAAAGTATGTTTCTGAGAAGTACATAAAAAGTAGACAAAGTATACTTTCTTGTTTTTTAGTTTAAAAGAAGTATACTTTTTTTGTAAGGGTAGTCTACTGACGCTGGTCTTTTTCAGCTGGACAAAAACTGCTGGATCTTATCTGCAACGTTTTGGCTAAATTCAACATCGCATTCTGTATCCTTCACATATAAGGCAATACCATAATGCACTGCGACCATTTCTGTGAACTATTCCATTTAAAATGATGGATGAGGTGAGAGAAACTACTACTTTAATATACCTTTTACTATACTTAAAATGAATTTGATTCCAAAGGTATTGATAACTTCAAGGCTGCCACAGGAACGGCACTATTGTCTCATGAATTCAGCATGCACATTTTCAGTTTATCATCATGAAACTTATTTTTAAACCCAAATACAAATATAATTGCTATTCTGCAGCGTGTATTACAACAAATGCCAGGCTTGCCCTTTTGAGCCTGGACAAAATTACCATTGCAGCCATTATCTGAGGGTGCAGCGGGAACAAAACCAAAAGGCCCTTCAAACAGAAAGGCCACGTCATATTGAACTGGTGATGAACTGGCCCTCTGCATATTGATAAAACAGAAGTGCTGATGCTTGTTTTCCTATATTGCACAATTAAAGGGTTAGTTCAACCAAAATTGAAAATTCTGTCATGAATTATTCACCCTCGTGTCGTTCCACACCCGTAAGACCTTTGTTCATCTTCGGGACACAAATTAAGATATTTTTGATGAACTCCGAGAGGTATCTGACTGATACCGAGGTGTATATGTTATCAACCCAATGAGAGAATATAATTTGTTAGTATACAAATATACTATACTATACCACAGTGTTTCTCAATCCTGCTCCTGAAGATCACTTGCACTGCACATTTTTTGCCAAAAATCTAATAAATAAATTTTAATGTAAAAAAAAAAAAAAAGAATAAATAAGTGACATTGAACAAATATTTAGAAAGATCTATAATGTTTTGAGCTGTTAACAAAAAGCAGATTCAGGAAGGCACTTCAAAAATTGCATTTTGCACTTCAGGGCTTCCGTAGAAAGTTAATGGAGTATTCAGGTCATGGCATAATCTAAAATGTGCAGTGTTTGGAAAGGATAAGGAAGTAAGGGTGCTTAACATCCCCGACTATCAAATTATAGATTTATGTGTATGAAGACCTACAGTTGCATATACACAACATGGTTAAAAAGCATACATTGACATCCTCAAATATACACTATATGATAACACAATACAAAAACACACATCAATTTGTATCTGTAATTGAATGCACAAGTAAATCACTGAAGTTGTACCATGCCTCTGATAATATATGTAAATTCGTTGTTGCATTTGAAGATATTCTTGAGACATCAGCATCAGTCCCTGAGCAAGAACACCTGTTTCACTGTAAGGTAAGACTCATTTTATGTGCTGCCATTATGCAATTTATCAACTGTTATAAATATACTTTAATGCTTCATTAATTGTTTGTTTACACATACTGTAGTTGTTTACAAGCATTTTTTTGCTTGGCCTGTGCAGAGTTTGCCATTTATGATGTTCAGTTTCTAGTCAGCTACTGTTTCATAGAGGATTGTCACTATAATATATTGGTATACTGGTCTGGACAGATCAACTGTATGTATTTCTTGGTACTTAGAGGAAGCAGTGAAGACAAGGTCTCAGATACACTGTGTGGACAAAAAAAAAAAAAGTCGCTGTTTGGATTTAAATAGGCAAATGCTTAAGAGTCTGGATCATTACTGCTGTGATTATTATGTTTCTAACATGTTATTTGTTTGGCAGCAGTTCTTATAACCCTAAATGATGGAGTGTGAACTTTTCTTTTCTGAAACAACCATGTAGGAAGACCCATCATGGCCATATTCCAGGATGACAACGCCATGATTCATCAGGCTCAAATTGTGAAAGAATGGTTTGGAAGGAGCATGAAGAATCATTTTCACACATGAATTGGCACCTCTGAGTCCTGACCTTAAATTCATTTCAGTCTTTGGGATGTGCTGGAGTAGACTTTACAAAATGCTCATCTCTTGCATTGACAAAACAAGATCTTGACCAAAAATTGATGCACCTCTTGAGAGAAATAACATCACAACATTTATTTTCATCAAGAAGTGCATCAATTTTTGAATATATTATAAAATATAATTTATTCCTGTGATGCAAAGCTGAATTTTGTTGGTACAAAATGGTACATTTTTTTCAGGATTCATTGATGAATAGAAAGTTCAAAAAACACAATTTATTTGAAATATAAATCTTTTATAATATTATAAATGTCTTTACTCTCACTTTTGATTAATTAATGCATCCTTACTGAATAAAAATATTAATTTCTTCAACAACAACAGAAAATCTAATGAATGGTAGTGTATATTTAGGTACATTTAATTGGCAAGGAATGAAGAGAAACCAAAAGTTAAAGAATCATTTGGCCGTACAATTTACTGGAATAAATTAGTTAATGCAGAAAAGACTGGGTGTTGTTAAAGCTTTTCTCTTTATAGTCGAGAATTGACATGAATCCAGGTGATCAGGGTTTGATTGGTTAGTAAGGGTCAGTCAGCCCCTGCAGGTAAATGCCTTAACTACACCATTTCAACATGAAATGGACTTTTTCCTATCAGCTGTCTTTAATGTCACAAATTATTTGTGGGCACTGTCACTAAGTGGTCAACCATAAATCTAAACATAACCATACATTGCAAACTGGTTTAAAGAGACTTGAAATACAGGGACAGTCACTATATGGAGCAACCAGGGGTTAAGTGTGTTGCTCAAGGGTATAATGGTGATAATTCATGTGTCATCCATCGGTTTAGATGCATTAACCACAATGACCCAAAACAAAATGAAAATGTATTTGCATGGCACCTAGAGTTCATGTAGTAATTTATTTTTAAAGTAAAGATATAAAGGCATCATCACCATGCCTGTCATGCACCATGACTCAATAAAAACATATTTATGATTGGTTAAAGCATTCCTGAGATGTTTCTCCAGGTGAGCTATTGCTGTTTGTAATGGCTAGTACTGTGGCCTGACAGGTTTTCCCAAAAGCATTGCCTAGGAAGATCAAAGCCAGTCGGCCAATCACAATTCATGGCATGTTCTTTTCACGGAGCTCTTCAAACTATTTGCAGCCCCAAAAGAGGTGCATCCAAGTTGAATCTGTGCTAGTGCAGAAATTATATACAGTGGGTACGGAAAGTATTCAGACCCCCTTAAATTTTTCACTCTTTGTTATATTGCAGCCATTTGCTAAAATCATTTAAGTTCATTTTTTTTTCCTCATTAATGTACACACAGCACCACATGTTGACAGAAAAACACAGAATTGTTGACATTTTTGCAGATTTATTAAAAAAGAAAAATTGAAATATCACATGGTCCTAAATATTCAGACCCTTTGCTGTGACACTCATATATTTAACTCAGGTGCTGTCCATTTCTTCTGATCATCCTTGAGATGGTTCTACACCTTCATTTGAGTCCAGCTGTGTTTGATTATACTGATTGGACTTGATTAGGAAAGCCACACACCTGTCTATATAAGACCTTACAGCTCACAGTGCATGTCAGAGCAAATGAGAATCATGAGGTCAAAAGAACTGCCTGAAGAGCTCAGAGACAGAATTGTGGCAAGGCACAGATCTGGCCAAAGTTACAAAAAAATTTCTGCTGCACTTAAGGTTCCTAAGAGCACAGTGGCCTCCATAATCCTTAAATGGAAGACGTTTGGGATGACCAGAACCCTTCCTAGAGCTGGCCGTCCGGCCAAACTGAGCTATCGGGGGAGAAGAGCCTTGGTGAGAGAGGTAAAGAAGAACCCAAAGATCACTGTGGCTGAGCTCCAGAGATGCAGTCGGGAGATGGGAGAAAGTTGTAGAAAGTCAACCATCACTGCAGCCCTCCACCAGTTGGGGCTTTATGGCAGAGTGGCCCGACGGAAGCCTCTCCTCAGTGCAAGACACATGAAAGAACACCTGAAGGACTCCAAGATGGTGAGAAATAAGATTCTCTGGTCTGATGAGACCAAGATAGAACTTTTTGGCCTTAATTCTAAGCGGTATGTGTGGAGAAAACCAGGCACTGCTCATCACCTGTCCAATACAGTCCCAACAGTGAAGCATGGTGGTGGCAGCATCATGCTGTGGGGGTGTTCTTCAGCTGCAGGGACAGGACGACTGGTTGCAATCGAGGGAAAGATGAATGCGGCCAAGTACAGGGATATCCTGGACGAAAACCTTCTCCAGAGTGCTCAGGACCTCAGACTGGGCCGAAGGTTTACCTTCCAACAAGACAACGACCCTAAGCACACAGCTAAAATAACGAAGGAGTGGCTTCACAACAACTCCGTGACTGTTCTTGAATGGCCCAGCCAGAGCCCTGACTTAAACCCAATTGAGCATCTCTGGAGAGACCTAAAAATGGCTGTCCACCAACGTTTACCATCCAGCCTGACAGAACTGGAGAGGATCTGCAAGGAGGAACGGCAGAGGATCCCCAAATCCAGGTGTGAAAAACTTGTTGCATCTTTCCCAAAAAGACTCATGGCTGTATTAGATCAAAAGGGTGCTTCTACTAAATACTGAGCAAAGGGTCTGAATACTTAGGACCATGTGATATTTCAGTTTTTCTTTTTTAATAAATCTGCAAAAATGTCAACAATTCTGTGTTTTTCTGTCAATATGGGGTGCTGTGTCCATTAATGAGGAAAAAAAACTGAACTTAAATGATTTTAGCAAATGGCTGCAATATAACAAAGAGTGAAAAATTTAAGGGGGTCTGAATACTTTCCGTACCCACTGTATCTTAATTATATATCATTACTGTGGCCCTTAAATATGTTTGCACACTTAAGCCACACATTCTTAAAATTCAAGAACGCCATTGCATTAAATAAAATGTCAAACCAAATGCCATTTATTTAAAAGAAAGCACAAAACATTCTTGTTTGTTTTTTAAATGATAGAACATCAGACACACTAAGAATTAGGACTTGGTGAAAACAATTCTGCATTTCTTCTCTCACTTGCTTCCTAGTTGTCTAATAAACCTGGAATCATATATTACGAATATTGTTAGCTCTTTGATGAAGGGCTTTCGTTCCTCTTTTGTAAGTCACTTTGGATAAAAATGTAAAATGTAAATATAACCTGTTTATAGTTGATGTGATGAACTGCAGCCAATCAGAAGATATTTAATGCACTGTGATGTAGAGCAGCAGTTTGGACCTGTGAGATTTTATTTGTAGATGGAGCTACACAGCACGAAAAAAATGCCAATTCCAAATGCTATTTGTGCATCTGAAGGGCACTCGTGAAGGGGATGGCATTTGTGGGGTTATTCCAAATGAAAGCAACTGAATCCCTTCATGAAGGGCCCTTCCACAAGGCCGTGAACAAAATGTATGTCCGATGGTCACTTCAAGGAAGAGCAGTCCATTCAAAAGAGAGCATCTCTATGCCATTCTTACTCCGAAGGCCACTTGGAGTAGTGTGAATGGTGCAGAGCACTGTAGTCTCATATTCAGCTGTTTTGACACGTTAGACACTATTGATAACATCGCAGAAAAAAATGTATATTTACAGTATAGGCACTTTGATGTACAATTATTTCAACTTGGTAAAAAAACATACAGATATGTACTGTAAATATTAAGGAATATCTCCTTTTATACGTTTATGTTGGATGGATGTGGATGGAGGCACTTTCTTCAGCTCATAGTCTGTCCCGTTCACTGCCATTATAAAGCTCGGATGCATCAGGATATTTATTAATATAACTCAGATTGTGTTCATCAGAAAGAAGAAAGTCATATACACCTAGAATGGCTTGAGGGTGAGTAAAGCTTGAAGTAATTTTCATTTGAAAGTGAACTAATCATTTAAGGTTTTTAAATTACCATACACAATTTGGGGGAAAAAAAAAAAAAAAAGAGCCTGCAAAAAGATTAAGTACCATTTCCATGGTAACGCAATGTCCCATTTCAAAACGATTTCATCACAGGATGAATTTTGAGTGTTCAAGCTTTCAAATGTTACCTAATTATTACTAAAATATGTTATAGGAAAAAAAGGCAATAAAAAAAAGCAAGTGTTCTGCTACCATTGTTAACGGACAATGGTCTTGATTCTAAAATACTCAATTGCTCTTGTACACCCAAAGACTGTCAGCAAAAAATACTGACACACGTTTTCATGCATGTTTGTTTTGCACCAAACACCACAGTACACAATTTGAAATCAATTTGAATGAAATACCCAAAGAGTTTGACGCAAAAGTGTTTTTCACAACAATTTTAGCAGCTACTGTATAGACATCAATTTTGCTACACTTTGAAGCTAACGATCAATTTCACGTCAAAATAAAGTGGCTATATCTTTGTGTACGATTTACCACATATGAGATGGTAATGCCCTGTTCTTACCTACTTCAAGAAACAGACAAAATGTTATCGGATGTTTGCAGATGGTTAGAGCAAAACTCAAGATTTACATGAAAGAGATTGTCCCTTGCTTATTGGTCACTTGTAGTGTGTCACTGTATTGCATTTTGTCTGGTTAGAACGTGTGTTAGAGGTGAAACAAATTACTTTCAAAGAGAAAAACATGTTGTGGTGTTTGTGTGCCACGGTCACTTTAGTCATTGGCTGAAAAGATTAATTAATGTAATAGTTCGCCCAAAAATGAAAATTATCCCATGATTTACTCACCCTCAAGCCATCCTAGGTGTATATGACTCCCTTCTTTCAGCCAAACACAATCAGAGTTATATTAAATAATATCCTGGCTCTTCCCAGCTTTGTAATGGGATTGAATAACGCCTGAGTTTTTGAAAAAGCGCATCCATCCATCCATCCATCATAAAAGTAATCCATACGGCTCCAGTGGGTTAATAAGTGCCTTCTGAAGAGAAGCGATGGGTTTTTGTAAGAAAATATCTGTATTTAAAACTTTATAAACTATAATCACTGGCTTCCGGCAATGGCTGTACATGTGATCATGAGAGAGTTGAGTTCCGGTGGAAGGGTGACCTCTGACCCGACGTATGACATAGGCTTAAGCTTAGGTGAGAATTGACAAACGCGGAAGCACAGAGGATAGAGCAAAACAAAACACCAGTCACAAATTAAAGAAATTAAAGAAAAATGTCAAAGGATTTCAATATGAGGAGTTACATCCCACTTTATACTTGACTCTCTTGTGAACACGTGTACGGTCATTACCGGAAGCCAGGGATTATAGTTTGTGAAGTTTTAAATATGGATATTTTTCTTACAAAAATTCATCGCTTTGCTTCAGAAGGCCTTTATTAACCCCCTGGAGTCGTATGGATTACTTTTATGATGGATGGATGTGCTTTTTTAGGCTTTAAAATCTAAGGTACCATTCACTCCCTTTATAAAACTTGGAAAAACCAAAATATTTTTTAATATAACTCCGATTGTGTTTGGATGAAAGAAGAAATTCATACCTAGGATTGCTTGAGGGTGAGTAAATCATGGGATAATTTTCTTTTTTTTTTTTTTTTTGGTGAACTAACCCTTTAAGGGGTTAGACTTGCAAGAATGGAATATAAACAGTTGTGTATAATATACCGTTATACTGTTATCCTTCAGACTATGAGATCAGAGCAGCACAGAGTAAGGACCGTTTCTGACTTCAGAGATCCAGGGGCTGCACTGCAGTCGCTCTCATGCCTGACATGCCACTGAGACTATAATTACAGGCAACATCTGTCATGTTTATCTCAAACATACAGTTATCTACCTGAAATGCAGCTGACCTGTCACAAATCTTCTTGAGTTTTGTCAAAAATACACCGGCTACGACGTCAGAAGCCTGCTATCATAGATTTGTCATGTGAAATATTACAATTCAGATTCATGCAAAAAAAACAAAAAAACACTCACACTATTTGAACATGGTTTAATGTTTTTTATTGTGTATTACCCAGGGTTATTACAGTAGACTATACCTAAAACTAAAACCATAAAAACGTTTTTGTTACTTTAAATAAATAATAGGGTAGGCAATTTCGGAGTGGTTAGCAATAGCAATCGCAACTTTCCTTCACAGCCCTCTCCAACACCACGCCTCATCCAAAACGCATTTCTCCATGAATGCGCACAGCCAGAGCAGAGTCTGCAAAACATCATGAGAGAAGGCGTTAAATTACCTTAAAGCACGTAACATTACAATAATACTGAATGTAAACAACTTAAAGAGCTCTTACTTGTACCACCTGACTGCTGCAGATTTCATTTCAGCGTTGATAGTGTTGCCACAGAAACGCATATTTCCGAGAAGAACATAATTGGGTTGCCATCTCTTAATTAACGGTAATTACGGCATGGCATGAAGGCAGCATAAGCTTGTTGTTTTGGTTCAGGAGGAACTATAAAAGGTGGCTGCTGCCTGCTGTTTGTTTGCAGTGCTCAGTGACTGTGGCTGTGTTCGAAATCGCCCCCTACACCCTATTTCACTATTTCCTACATTACTCCACTAATATACTGGTAGTCCATTTGAAGGAGTGAATGAAAACGAGTGAGTGAATTCAGCCACAGTGCCGCTTTTGCATAGTTTGTGCTCGCTGTTTATTAATAATCATTTGAATCTTAGCAAGTGGCAGCTCCAGCAGTAAGATAAAAAGATTTATATTGAACTCTGTCATGGAAACTAGCATGTATAAACCTTAACCAATAACCAATGAAAAAGGAATTTATACCTGTATGCTATTACGCTGGACCAGTGGTTTGATTAATCGACGGGCGCCATCTTCTGGTCAGACGCGGGAATTCATTCAGCGCGCGACTCTCACGGTGCATTTTGGTATTCTTTTTAACCGTTGAGCCGTACATCGGCTGTACAGTCGTTATTGGGGTTCAAATGGCTCTCCCCTCAAATAGTGCCCTTTTGAAGGGTGTGGGGCAGCTGACTTATTGCCTTATAGGCAGTGACTCTGCAGGCAGCGTAAGCACACAAAGGTACTTCACGAAACTGATCGCGGACAGACTTCTGAGGTAGCGTAACAATTTAATGATCTACACCAAAATAGAGCAAGCTTTGGTGATAACTAAACAAATATTTAATTATCACAGTAGTAATTTCTTGCTAGAAATGACATCAGAAATGAAAAAAATCGTTCTTTTTGTAGCTCAACTGTCACCGAATGGAACGCATAGGATTGTGGGATATAAGGCAGCGAAGGATACATATATGCTGCCTACAAAAATTGATCAGATGAAGGTATCTCAGGAGAGAGGAAGTGAACCTAACACTGGATTCGGACGTGCCTTGATGCCCTCCTA
The DNA here is from genome assembly GCA_037950665.1 of Hypophthalmichthys nobilis. Taxonomy (NCBI): domain Eukaryota; kingdom Metazoa; phylum Chordata; class Actinopteri; order Cypriniformes; family Xenocyprididae; genus Hypophthalmichthys; species Hypophthalmichthys nobilis. Next base: position 6,544,618 of record CM075468.1, on the reverse strand, counting down.
CCTTGAAATGCAGCATTTATGCTGATGACATGTGATGTCTGCGCAAGCAGGGTGCGCGGAGCAGAGGTATGCAAATACATATGTTGACAGGCAGATAGGACATCCTATCATTGCATTCGGAACGAAAGCAATGATTGGATAGACTTTTTTTTGGTCCTGAGACTTCCACAGACGATATAGACCTTATGTAGCCCCGCCCCTTTTCAGCGCTGCGTATTTATGAATGAACTGCTCGTTTTAAAATCTTCTGGGTCTACTGACATTTGTTAAGACATCTACTTTAAACATTACAATGCTCACGATAACTTGAATTAACTCTACAACAAGTAAATCCACTTCACCAGCTAATTATTCTTCAGTAGCGATACCATAGAAATATACAGAGCTACCACAAAAACGGAAGTTCAAAGACAATATTATAAAGATGGCGGCACGCTTGTTTCTCTGGCGCACAAGGTCTATAGGCTATGTGCTTTTTTTTTTTTTTTTTTTAATATTTAGACAAATTATATTATTGATTGCTATCAGGATGTGAAGAGAGTTTCAACCAGTACAACAAAAAGTGTTTATGAATAATATAAAAATGTAAAACTCATTATTTATTTCAGGTAGTTGCCAAGGCAACATTCCTCATTTTCATTTAGTTTAACTTGATGTACCAAAATAACTAAAACTAAAATAAAAATGAATGAAAACTATATAGATGTATTAAAAATACCAAAAACACACAACAAAATTACTAAAATAACTAATAATTAAAATTAAAACAGAAAAAATACATCATAATATTTAATATCTCAGTATTACTAAAATAGCACTGGTATCACCCTTCCGTGGTTGACATTAATTTGTAGTGCAATCATAATTCATAGAAAATAATATATAAATAAAAAATTGGTAAGTCCCAGACCAAACTAAAAACCTTTTTTTTTTCTTTTAAACTTTACATTTTAAAATTAACAAAAATAAATCTAATTCAGAGAGTGAAAAGTATATGAAAGATTCTACACTAATCAAATTTGTGAAACTGGCCATTCTTTAAACAAAAGGTCAGATTTTACAAGACGCTCTTTGAAATGAATGTCATGCTGATAATATAATTTGTAATGAACGAATGCATATTCAATTAGAGAAGAAAATAGAAGCGTTTTCACTAAAAACACTGTTTCTTTGCAGCATTTGCATATATTGAAAGACAGTTTTTTAAATTATTTTTTTAGTTTATTTGTGAGTTACCCATCAATGAAAACTATTATTAAATACTCCAAAAGTAATCCAAATCAAAATAATAAAAAAAAGTTAAACAAGAAAAATATTTGTTCTCCAAACTGAAAATCTGCTGTGTTGAAAATTCTGACTCTGTATGAGAAAGAACGACATAACCAACAATGAAAAAGTTTCCATGGCAACCAGAGGTAAAAAGAATTAGACAGTTACAGAAATGATTGTTTTGGTCATACCTGAGCATGTGTGTATGTGTTTACCAGTGTTAAAAGCTGAGGCAAAACAGGACAAATGGTATTTCATAGGACTATATGATGCGTATACATCACCTTTACACAGACAAGAACTGGCAACGCGTTGCAGTGACACTACCCACAATCCCCCACAAACTGAAAATATGGCTATAAAAAGAAATGGCAAAATAGTAACATTTGTAATTTTAGCTTGAGTTTCTGCAGCTTTCATTGAGAGGGTGCATGTGTAAATGTTTGTTTGCTGCTGCTGCTGTGCGTGTGAATTAGATGGGTGTGAGAAGAAAGTGTGTGTGTTTATGTGTGTATTTGTGTGTGTGTGTGTGTGTGTGTGATGAGCCGCTGTGCACGGTTTCATTAGGGGGCAGATGGCAGCACTCAAGTCGGAAGTGACTGACATAATGGCTCGACCAGGCCGACAGGCTGTATGTGTGTGTGTGTGTGTGTGTGTGTGTGTGTGTTGCATTTGTTCACATCACAGATTGAAAATCTCCCATACACTTGCCTGTGCACAGCAGAATCCTCTCAGATTTCGCCTGTTAAATTAATGTGTTTGAGTGAGGTTAATTTGATAGTTTTATGGGTAGAAAAGGTAAAAGAATTTAAATTATATATATATATATATAGCTTATAGTCAAAATGAAGAGGTGCCTTTAAGTGTTATCTTGAACATAGATGAGTAAAACATTATCCAGTGGTCTCACACAAGTCTTTTAATATTTGATTAAAAAATATTTTATAAATTATTCTTTTTATTATTATTTTTCTTTTTTCTCTTTTGTGCTGCATGCATTAATAATGCACATCACATAACTTATTTATTATATAAGTTTAGTTTGTAATAAATACGGTCTTGTTTAATAAAGTAATCAGAATCTCTGATGCGAGTCTGTGGTCAGTCTGGAGCTTGTTACACGTGTCTTTCCTCCTGCGGTGCAAATTCATATTCGTCTGTTTATGCTGCCTGTTTAAATGAAGATCCTGTCTGAATGACACATTGCAAAACAATATTAGGGCTTATGAAAAAATATCTAGCTTGCAATGTATGCATGGCTGGCGTTGACACCAAAAACCTTCATTCAAATTCATTATGACTGGATCTGAAGACTAGATTCAGTTCGTCATGCTGCATCGAGATATTTGTTTAGTGGAAAAAACATCTCGCCAAAAAAAAAAACTTGACCTAGGTTCAACCTGTTACTGAATGAAAAAATGTTTTTGTACATTGTGTGGGTGTTGCAAAAATAAAGTTGTAAACTCAAATATACAAGCTGTACTCAAATATAAATTGGCAGATTAAACTTAATGCAATGTGCATAATTATTATTAATTTTGTATAATTTGTGCTAGAGCTTTTAGTATCCCGAGGTTGAAAGTTTTAGCTTAGTGTAAAAATTAACACTACAGTATGTAATCTGTTATTGAAAGTGTGTGTGTCTGTGTGTGTGTGGTTCATGGTGTGTTCTTCTCTCCTGCTACTTGACCATGTAATGCAGGAAACCTTTGACACCAATCTTTGAAATGTCCACAAGGATAAAGGTATTCTTGCTAGTAGCTGTTTTTTTTTAACAACATAATACAGGATTGTGTTGTTTAAAATGACCATGGATCAGTTTTATTTTTGATAAACTTAATTCATTCTCTGAGTAAGCCAAATTGTTTTTAAATGAATGCCAAATGAAAAATAAAACTTTGATTAACAGGTCTTCATTGCAAATTAATTCAGCATTGATCTTTGACACTGAAACACTGATTTTACTTATTACTTCAATTTAAAATTCACTCAAAAAATGAACTTTCACTGTTGTTAGTTTCACTCAAACCATCATTGTTCACATTACTTAAAAAACTCATGTAACTACATGAACTTAATTTAACTAAGTTGTTTCTACTAAAAAAATGAGAATTGTCAGCTTTACTTAATAAGTGTTTGTTCAGTCAACTTAACATTTCTGAGTGAAACGCACAAATTAATGTTGACATATACAGTAACAAACTAGGCAGTGGATCGGTAGTTCCCAGCATGCTTTGCAACGGACTGCTTTAGGAGAGTAAATTTAGGGATTAAAGTGTTATTTTATGTGTTTTTCGGTAAAAGGACAAATGTTGTAAGTTTATGTTAGTGTTTAATGTTCAGTTATGTTGGACATTTAGAGGAGTTTCTGTAATGTTTTTGAATTTTGTGGTTACCATTATGCCGAAGAGTGGTGTCTGTGTTTGTTCAAATTTTTTGAGTGCATTTTGTAGAGCAAATAGTTAATTTGATAAGGTCAATTAAGTCAATAAATGTGTTCACCTTATAACGTTAAACATAACATAAGTAAACTGCACATATAAATATTACATAACTGACAAATTCAAATGATTTGTATTTACTCAAATAAAGTTTGTCAGCTTTACTTAAATTTTGTTCATGCAACTAAATTGTTATTTGTACAAATTACTCAATATAGTTGCGTGGAACCACTTGACACTGCTTTTTTAAGTAAATCCAACAATTCATGTTTTTGAGTGTTGATGCATGAAATTTCATGATTTACAGAGAGTGATTTTGTGGCAATACTACCTGTTAATTGGGATTTGTTGTGATATGTGTCTCAAACTTTGATGTATAGGATTTTTGACCACTTCAATTTAAAATAGTTAAGAAATCAACTAAAAATTTGTACTCTAGCTTATTACTTATGTGTTGGTCATTGTGATTTCACCCGTTTAGCTAATAATTTAGGTTAAACGTGGCGTTAACTTACAATCCTCTCCGTTCTCCCCATTTCAGATATTGTAATGTTGATTTCCGCTTTAATTTGAGATGTTTCAGCGTATACTTCATTGTGTTTAATGTGAGGATGTACACATATTACTGTGCAAATATCATTCATTCCTTTATATGCCAGTGCACTAGGGTTGTAAAACCCTCCCATTGAGGGAGGCAGAGCGTCGGGAGGGATGGATGACAGAATGACAGCAGTGCGCGCGGAATAAATGCTCGCGTACCGGAGCGGCAGGAGCGCAGAGCTTCTCACGCGCTGCGTGTTTATACAGCGGCTCGCTCAGACATGCCACGCGTCTTCTGAGTGGGACATCAAGAAAAAAAGTCTTAACCTTCCATCGGAATATTGCCAAGGGGATAACCGCACTGTTTGACACGATATTTATAGCTTTTTAAAGTGACAAGGTAAGTTGCGTTGCTTTTTTTTTTTTTACTGTCAAAAGTATATTTTATTATTAATTCCACATGTTTTGTGAAATGCATACGGTATATACGATGATGCTTTGTGAAATGGGCATGTGGACTTACTGTAGCTCATGATGCAACTGGTGTGTCCTGTTGAACATGCATGCATGGCTGCAGGTCAGTGCTTCTGATAACTCCATATTGTAGTTAACGCATATTTGGTTTAAAAAAAGGACTATAGGCTATAATTGATTGTGTGTTTGTGTATGGGAATTCTTGCCTGCTTCTGAGAACTGTCAGCATGTGTTTCTATCTTTCTGTATTAAGAAAAGGCAACTTATACATGTTTGAAGCATGCTTTTTAGTGTTTATTTACCCTTTTTTCTGCTTTATAGCAGATATATCCGTGCATGAGATTTATTTAAACATTATTCTAATAGGTTACTGATTTCATAAGTTAATTAATTTAGCATTTTTTAAATAAATGACCACATAATTTGCATGCAAAGCATCTGTATCTGGTAATCTTTCTTAAAACTTTGTGAATTTTGGATCATATGTCTTGGTAAATCATGCTATTATTAGGATAATATCACAAGATTCACTAATACATGTTAACTGTTTGAATAAATATTTCTACCTGATCTGACAGGTAAATTGTTTTCACTGATGAAACCTAATGTAGTCAGTCATATTAAATAGAATTTTGTCTTGAATAAAACCAGTTAAGTAACCAGAATGAAGCACATTTTCACAGTGTAGCCTACCAGCAAAATGTCAATATGTCTATACTAATATGGAATGTAATGTGTTCCTTTAAAAGCTTAGACATGCATAGCGCATGATTTGGAAATCTCATTGTAATCTATAACAAATGCATTTTTGTTATTTTACTATCCACAAATAGTTCTTGAAAACAAGTGTATTATAAACAAGAAGTTATTAGATCATGCTGTGAAGCTGCAGTGCAATTGAAAGTTGTAGTTGTGTTTTTCCCTATTCTTCATTACAAAACAGTCCCTGCAATTGTAATCTGAATTAGTAATGTCCCATTTTGACAAAATTGGACAATAGTTGTTCACACGAGGCCATATGCGTTTCATGCTGCCAAGAAAGGCGAGATGCAGGAGGACTGTAGATTCTGTGTGTTTCTTACATGAACGTTTAATGATGCTCATGAAGGAAACGCTACTGGCTTGTCAACAGAAAGGAAAGACTGAATTGAAATCTATGTTCACAGCTTGTACACTGTGATATGAGTCACCACTCAATCATTGAAATTATTATTAAAAAAAAATTGTGACGAATTGAACTGAATGACTTTTTCTTAGAAATAATGACTTGCATTCAAAGTAAAGCAATAGCTCATCCAAAAAAGAAAAAGAAAATTCGGTCATTATTCCCTCACCCTCATGTCGTTCCAAACCTGTATGATGCTATTATTTTTCTGTGGTACAAAAACAAAATTTGGAGGAATCTTCACAACTTATGCTCTATATTTCAGTTCTTCTGAAGCTGTACAATAGATTTGTATGAGAACTACTGAAATTTAATTGAGTAATGTTCATTATTTACTGATAAACTTCTCCTCCTGATAACTCAAGAACCTGATCACGAGTCAGTAAAATTCGTGAACGAATCATTCAGTCTGATTTGTGAACCAGATCAAGAGTTCATTGAAAAGAACTTGCTCAAAAGAAAAATTCATTCACGATTCAGACTTATCAGACTTTAAAGCATTGAATATAGAGCATGAGTCATATGGACTACTTTCATGGCATTTTTTTGCTTTTCGTTCCATGGAAATATAGAAGAATAAGCTAAGAACAAATTATTTTTGTTTAATTATTCCTTTAAAACTGTTCTTACTTATTATATTCAGACATAGTTGGACCTAATTGACAGTCTGGATATTTTCTTAAATGTCACAGGATGCCATTAGTACAATGAAAAAGTGAATTTTACTAGCCTATATTGTTTTGCATTTCTGCATGTCTTCGCTTGCTGTGGCTGACACATTTGACATGTTGCTCTCCTTTGTCACATTCAACTCAATTGCAGATCAGCGCTGACGCACAGTAAGACACAATGCAGGAATCTGAGCCCAGTGTGTGTCAGCTGCAGCCCAACATCATCTCAGTGCGCCTCTTCAAAAGAAAGATCGGTGGGCTGGGCTTTCTGGTCAAACAACGTGTGTGCAAGCCGCCCGTCATCATCTCTGACCTCATCCGGGGTGGGGCGGCAGAGGAATGTGGGCTGGTCCAAGTCGGCGACATTGTTCTGGCCGTGAACAACAAGCCTTTGGTGGACCTGAGCTATGAACGTGCGCTCGAGACCCTGAAGAACGTATCGCCTGAGACCCACGCCGTCCTTATCCTCCGGGGACCCGAAGGCTTCACCACTCACCTGGAGACCACACTCAGTGGCGACGGTAAACCCAGAACGGTTCGCGTCACCAGGCCCGTCAACCCCGCTCAGAGCAGGTCATGCGAACGATGCTCGCCAGTCATGTCCAACATGACCAAAGAGCTCAGGGCGATAGAGAACCTGTCCTCTGCCTACACTCCCGGGAAAGAACCGCGAGAGAACAAACCCTTGATTCCCCTGCTATCCCAGGACTCTCTGCTCAGAGAAGGAGACCATTCAGCCCTCCTCCTCAATGGGGTGGAGGAGAACAACGACCTGCTGAAGGAGATTGAGCCAGTGCTGAAGCTAATAAAAAATAGCAAAAAAGAGATCAATGGAGAAGGTCAGAGAGTCATAGACAGGAAGGATGTCGAGGTGCAGGTGGAGAGGTGAGTGATGTCATTAGTGCAACATATGCCGCGTTTCCACCGCAGGAACTTTCCCCAGGAACTAGGGACTTGGTGTGTTTCGACCGCAGGGACCAGGGTCTAAATGAAGTTCCGGGTAAAAAATTTCCCCTTCAGAAAGTCCCTGCTCATGAGGTAGTACTTTTTTCAAAGTTCAGGAACTTTCAGGGTGGGACTTGGGTGCTAAAAATGCTGATTGGTTGAGTTCACGCAGCATTTTGATTGGTTAACTCCACGCAGCATCAACCACCATTTTTAAAAGTCTGTTCCGGCACGAGCGGTAAGAGTCGTTTGCTATTCAAATCAACAATGGAGTTTAAAAAATACGACCGTGGACCAACGATGAGGTTCAGGCTTTATTAAGCTTATATGCGGAGGACGAAATCCAGCGGGAACTGGAAAGTTACACACAGTCCTACATCTTAAAGGATTAGTTCACTTTCAAATGAAAATTACCCTAAGCTTTACTCACCCTCAAGCCATCCTAGGTGTATATGACTTTCTTCTTTCTGATGAACACAATCGGAGATATATTAATAAATATCCTGACGCATCTGAGCTTTATAATGGCAGTGAGCAAGACCAACGAGTATGAGCTGAAGAAAGTGCATCCATCCACATCAATCCATCATAAACGTGTACTTCATTTGGCTCCGGGTGGTTAATAAAGGCCTTCTGAAGCGAAGTGATGTACACATTTATAATGGATGGATGTGGATGGAAGAACTTTCTTCAGCTCGTACTCGTATCGCACACTGCCATTATAAAGCTCAGATGCGTCAGGATATTTATTAATATATCTCAGATTGTGCTCATCAGAAAGAAGAAAGTCATATACACCTAGGGTGGTTTGAGGGTGAGTAAAGCTTGGCGTAATTTTAATTTGAAAGTTAATCTGTACGGTACTTTGGACCGTGATGGAAACACAGACAGCAACAGGTCTGGGGAAAATAAGTTCCTGGGGCAAACTGTTCCAGGTAATTTCGGTGGAAAAGCGTCTATACAGTGGGCTCATTGGAAATACATGCCTCTACCTACATTTTTCCAAAAAGTCCAAAAACATACCAATATTCACACAAATTATGATTACGAAGGCAAATTATCAATTAATAAACACTTATTTTTGCACAGTTCCTTTTACAATACTATGCTGTTTCTAGCTGAAATAAACACTATAGAGGCAGTAAAACTGCAACAGCTTTTATGAATTTGACACAAATTATACATACGGGGCAGATTATTAATTACTTATGACTACTAATGACTTATTATTGCTTAGTTCTTTCCACAATACTATGTTATTTTGACCTCAAAACCTCAACCTACTTTTTTCTTTCTTTTTTTTGCAACACTCCAAAAACAGACCAATACATACAATTCAAGGCAGTCAAACACCAACAAATTTTATTTCCTTCACACAAATTACTGTTACGGGGCACATTATCATTTATTAAAGACTTATTTTTGCGCAGTTCCTTCCACAAAATTATGTTATGACCTCGAAATGCTTTTACCATAGTGAATGATCTGTAAAATTTTGATGTTTGCATCACATTACCAGCTCCATATGTATTTTAACGTAGTAAATTTGCTCTGTAGCTCACCTAGTACAGCATTGCAATTGCGATGTGAAGTGCTCTGGTATGAGCCCTGTCAAGCATGAGTTATGATAAAACTCAAAGACTTGTAGAACCAAGCTAAAATGGCAGGGTTGCTTTAGCAAATGTGTTTTTATCTCATGTTAACACTGTTGGTTAAGGCCCGTTCACATCAAGGACAATAACTATAATGATAACCATAAAGATTTAGTTCTAAAAATCATTCTAAATATAAAAGAATAGTTCACACCACAACTGTAATGATAACAGCACAGAGAAACAATATCGTTGAAATCACTTTCAGAACGATTTTTTTTCAGTTGTTGAATGATAAAAACATTGACAGCCAATCAAAAGAGAGAAATCAGTAGTTAGTGCAGAGGCGTTGTGTGCGCTGTGTGAACATGATGGTTATTGTAGTTCTAGACAAAATGTGAACATGCATTTACTCATCTCACTTGCTTAAAAACAGATTCAGTATTCCTCAAAATGAATAAAAACAGTGAAAACGTTCAATAATTAAATTTAATTTTTAATTAATTAAATGTTAAATTACACAAATATACTTTATGTATGTAATCTCACTTTATTAACTAATGTCTTTGCTGCTGACCTTCAATGATATAATTCAACCAACCATTAGGTATGAAGGCCTTTACATTTGCCCTTTTTTTATTTTTTACTAAAACAAAAACAAAAAAGCAAGCCCAGCCCAGGTGAGAAAAAGTAATGCAAACGCAATAGAACACATTACTTAATATAATATAAAAAGTAACTAAGTAACACAATTAGTTACTTTTTTAGGGAGTAACGCAATGCTGTAACACATTACCTTTAAACGTAACTTTCTCATTTTCTGCTGACAGCGCATGTGAATCAACAAATAATGTATTTGTAGAGTAAAGGCGGCCAAAGATAGATAATCCAAATAAAGGAAAAAAATCACAAGGTAGAATGCAAATAAAAGCAAGAAATCAGATTTCTTCAAATATTTTCATGACATTGTTTTTGGGTAAAATTTTGAATGTCAAACAGTCTGTCAATGTAAATCAAAGTTTTTCAAAATGAAATATTAATTTTTAAAGAAGTAAACTAAAACAAAGTTTGAATACACACTAAGCAAGTACAATTTCAACACATATTTTGTCCTGACATGAATGGTATCCTAAATGATGCCTGTTGTGTGTTCAGTGAGTCTGATCATATGATCTGCACAACGGAATCTGATTTAGGAACTTACAGTAACTCTATGTAATTGCCTTGCTGAAAGCATCAACTTTCAACATTCCACTTCTTACATTCACTAGGGTACAAAATAAATAGCATTCCAGGAATCCTCCAAACTTTTCAATATATGTGCAAATATAGGTTATTATTAATGCATACTTCATTTTGGATTAAAGTTCTGAAGTGGCATTTAAGAAGCAAAGATGAGTCTACAAACCTGACTTAACATTACTTGTTCCCAGAAATATCTTGTTCTAAAAGCTTCAAGTGGTAGAGCATGAGTAATGAAAACACTACAGCTAATTACATGAGCGCTATTGCTCAAGAAAAGAGTTCTTTCAAAGCATTATTGGTTTCATGTTGTAAACACAAATCAAGAAGACATCCTGCTCGTAAAATCAATTATACTATTTTATATAAAATATGCCTGCATATGTACTCAAAGTCTTTGCTACAAAAAATCTACTAAACATTGCCACAGTTATTGAGTATTAATTGTTTAAAGTGTAATGAGACAGTGTGACAATGAGCCCCAATCTATTTCCTCTATTTTCATTTACATGGGAATATGGTTTACGAATAGCTAGCCAGATTTTATTTGATGCTTCATGCTTCAAAAGCTTTTTTTTTTTTTCCAGAAAGTTCAGGGGTTTTTTTTAATGAGTGCATTTTCTGTTTATTTGCTGAGCCATAAGTGAGTGACTCTGTACAAAGTATATTTATTCCATTTAGTCTTTGAAATTACTCTTGCATTGAATGTTCATATTACGCTTAAATGAACAGGGAGTACTAACAGGCAGTGTGCGAAGCTTCCAGCAGCATTAATAATAGAATGGATAAATATAGACATTAAATATTATTGCTATTTCGTGATCACACCCAGTTTTCACAGTACACCACTTGGTCTAATTATGCCTAAATTATTTGTTACAGTGATGTAACAAATAGTGATGTAATGTTGTCATATTGTTTAACCGAATAAGAGTTACTGTCTTCACAAATGTGAAGATCAAATGAACGCCAAATAAACACCTCATTACCCAAAACTGATTATAGATTTAGTCCTTGTGGTTCATAAACAGCAGCTGGCCCCTTTGAGTGTGCAAAAATGGTGAAATGTGTAAAAATAATGACTGTTTCCAAAGAGGTTTCCCAAACACTCTCCTCACTTCTGCCATTGGTTGGTCAAACAAATAGTCCCGCCCCAAACCCACGCCATTGGATGAGTCAATGTTGCTGTTGTTGGGCAAGATGCTCAAATAATCAGAGCAATGATTAGAAGTGGCCTCAGATTGTTTTATCATTTGAAAAAGTACACACTTCACCAGATTTCTTTTCTATATTACCAAACAAATTATAATTAGCCTTGGAATTTTAATCCGACTGATGAGATGGCAGCATTTCATCCAAAACAAATTATGCTTTTCTCACTCTTCTCACATTTGTGATGAATGTGTTACTATAAGTCCCATCATGCAATACAAAGTCAGCTAGAAAAATGTTCTGTAGGTGTTTGTTGTTTACATTTTTAAATGTGCATTATACATCTGATAGCATGGTTTATGTTACATGTGCACTCTGTTTTGGACTTGTTTTGGACTTGTGTTGTGCCTTTTCCCGCCACCTGTTAGTCACCATGGTTACTGATCACCCCAATCATCACTTTCAGCTGTGTTCCATCACCCTCCTTGTTTCCCTATGTATATAAGCCCTGTGTTTCCTGTTCAGTATTGTCTGGTATCGTTTGTGTCAAGTGTGGTTGTTTCTCCTGTTTTTCTGCCTGTGGATTTATTAAAAGACTGTTTCCCGTGATCTCCTTCGTCGTGCGCATTCCTACAACCAGCTACTGTAACAGTTTATTGGGCACTAGCTAAATATGATTCTGAAATAACATGAGTATGAATGGAATTGAGGCAATTTACCATTTCATTTAAATGATAAAGTGTACATCGGTAGCCTTGAAACACAAATGTTTTAATGAAATTCAAGTTTAGCTCAATGGACGGCATCTGAGGAATGCTATTGATTATGACAGACAATAATTTGCCTAATTCCTTCAGTTTATTAACACAAATGTAAAAATTGTGCAAAGTAATACACTTGCAATAGACAAAATAATAATAATAATAATATAATCGAATGTGATTTGAGTAGTTGTACATATATCAAGACTTGTTGTCTTCTGGCTGATGTTTGAGATGTGACCTGAACTGTTTGTGACTTTCAGAGACCTTGGTGTGGGAAATGGACAGAACGCCCAGCTGGCGTCGGATAACGACAGAGTGTTCGATGACCTCTGGAGAAAGGACAGCATGCCTACGGTGCTTAACAACCCTTACTCAGAGAGTGACAAGGTAAAATACAGTCTAAATGGCTTTACATGTGGCTTTGAAGGACTCCGAGTGAGTCAGTAATCTATCATTATGTGTTTTTCTGTTTTAAAGGTGCAAGTTCAGATATATTGAAGCTGTACTTTCTGTAAATATGGCCTGATCTACTTGACAGCTGGCAGATAGTCCTATTCTTAAAAATAATTACAGGACATAGTTCCATAAATATCTTTTTATTTTCTGAATTCTTAAGATGAACAGTAATTTACTGTAAAATGTAATGGGGATTTACATTTTTAGTTTTCTGACTGATCTGAAGATTCTGTAATGTAAAATCAAGCATGTTTTCAAAAGAACCTTATAGAAACCACTATATGGGTCTCTTGAGGGTTCTTTGCTGTAAAGAACCTTTATTTGGGAGATTTGCAAACTTTAAAGGCACAATATCTAATTTTCGCCTCTAGAGGTCGCTTAACCAAAACAAAGGCATAGCTTGAATTTAAATTTATATTATAATGTAGTGCTAGGCAGTATACCGGTTCATATGGTATACCGGTTTCAATTTCGAGACCGATATGTATTTTTCAAAAACCGTCATACCAGTGTGTAGCTGAAACAGCTGCTGTCTCTATTCAATGGCCATGAAGCGCTATGTAGAGCGTATAGAGAGCGGACTTCTATTAACTGCACACCCTTCTTACACTTATGGAAACAACTTTATTACAGAACAATAAATAACTCACAAAACGATCTCTCTTTAATACTGTAAATACCATGTAGAGCCAAATGATTTCCGTGATGCAGAAAACACGGATGAAATCACAGAATCCAGTCACAAATAGAACTTACTGTATAAAGCAGAACGTCACAGAATTTGGCAATTTTTGGATGAATAAATCAAAAGTAGAGCTGTACAATGAATCAGATATCGATACAGACTAGTGTCTGTGAATATTAAAGCTAAAAATGACTGCTATTGAAATGTGAAGTCTGTATGAATGAGCGCCACATTTTCGTCAACTACTAATACTGAAGCACGCGTGACGCTCGCAATGATTTCAGTGTCTGTTGTCTCACTTACTGTACATGAACTTCATCTGCAAAGCTGCTCTTATGAACATTTCACCGTTTAATTTGATAAAACTATCAACATTTGTCGTATCATATACACAGGAAATCAAAGGTCTTCACAACCCTGTCAAAATAAAAGTTCGGTATAACTTGAAATAACAGAAATATACTATTGTACAATCGAGTGTAATTTGATTAATAGAGATAATACTAATAATAATCATTATCATCATAATATAAACACCGTTTATTAAAACACAAACTCAAAGGTCTTCATTGAAATTACAGAATTGCACAGTAAAAATGTAGCCAACTTATTAATATTATTAATTTAATTAAATAATTAAATTAATTTGATTACATTTTAAACTAAATTTTTAGCTTTATGAACTGATTTGATTAAATTTTTAAATACATTTTTATTTGTCCTTACAATGTTTATATAATATATTCCCTGTACTCTGTAAACGTGACATACCATGAAACCGCCAGAATCTTAAAAAAAACGTGATATAGATTTTTGGTCATACCGCCCAGCACTACTATGTTACTCTGTGCATTTGCTCAGTGGCTGCTATGAGAGATTGTTGCACTTTACGGTAATCTAGATCAACATTAGTAAAACTGGAAATTGAAGGTAGCGCGGATATGACGTCATTGACAGGCGACGCAATGACACGCTCCGTGTCCTGGTTAAAATTTAAAAATTTAAAATTTAAACATTGTTGGAAAAGGTTGGGATAATGTAAGTACACATGTCAACAAAATATATATCATTGTTCTAGGGGTTTTTGGATATTTTAATCTAAAAATCTTACATATTGTGCCTTTAACCTTATATTTAAAAAATACAATATTTACAAAAACAAGAAAATACAAAACACACCTGCGACTGAAATTTTCTACGAAATGATATTTAATTTGAGTCTGCATCTCAAGAAGTTCAAGCTGAATTAACTGCAGAAGTACTTCAGGTACTTATAGGGTCACTTGTATATATGAAAGTAACCATATGAAAGCCTCTCTGTAGCACCTGTCACATGGTCTTCTCTGTACCTGCCAGCACAGTGCTGGTGTACCATGTGTTTCTACAGTCCTGGTTTTGGGGGTAGCAGTGCTTACATTTCACATCAGCACATGACTCTCTCATCTGGCCTCTTGTGACGCATTATCCCTCTGAAAGAAACCGGATGGATGGAGGCGATCCAAGAAATCAGAGGAATGAATGGATGCAGCTGTGTGGTCCAAGACGGAGTTGTTCTCTTTCTCTCTCTCTCCTTCGCGTAGTACAGTGTCTGGTGGATGATTAATCATCAGTGAGTAAGACAAGGAGGGGGAGAGTGAGAGTGTATAAGAGAAATAGAAAGACAAGAACATGGTAGCATGTGATTGTTGTGCACGATGCCTGACACTATTAGTGTGACAGAAAGATGACATATGAACTCTTAGAGCACTAAGTTTCCAGCAACAAGCAATTTGTCTATCCGCAATAAATGCTGTAGCCAATCAGATGATATTTAATGTATAATATAGTATTGGGCAGAGCTATGTAGTGAAATGTGTGTGATCAACAAAATGTCAAGATTTACATCAAAGAAATAGCCTTTATTGCTTGTTGCTGTGTTTCTGTGCATCTGGTTAGGACTGTAAGTGTTTTAAAGTGATGGATCTGCACAGGTGGTGTCTCACGGTCGCGATGAGGAAAGACTATAGCTGCGTCCAGAATTCACATTCATAAACTATGCATTATACTATGCATTATGCTTACACACTACAGCAGGGGTGCCCAGTCCTGTTCCTGGAGCTCTACCTACTTACAGAATTCAGATCCAGCCCTGATCTAACACACCTGTCTATAATTATCAAGTGCTCCTGAAGATCTTTGGCAAATTTCAATCAGAAGTGAGCATCCCTATGCCCTTGAAGTGGGGACTTTGAAGGGAGCAGGGGAATTATATGTCATAATGAAGCCATTTGGAACGCACTTGGCGAAGAGGGCAATGAAAGACCACATAATTTCCCCATTAGCTAACGAGAAACTTTTTATGCATTTTGGCCGTTCATTTAAGCCAACGGTCGTCTGTCGGGCTATTTTTGGGCATCGGCCAAATTAATTTTTTCAGTTTGTTCCACACTATTTGCTGTAGTCAAATGCTGTCTGTTTTTTCAGCATGTTTTAGCGTCGGTTTGGTGTGTCCCTACCCTTACACGACAACAGTGTTTTGGGTGCCTGAAAATGTAAACTTTTGAAAACTGGTTTCAAAGTGTGAGTTTTTTAAAACGATCCCATTATTGTCTCTGTGTAAACTACGAAAACAGAATTTGTGACGTCATGTGCACGCGGGTTACATGTTCAGTCTATAGGCACATAGTGTTTCTTTACAAAGTGACATCGCCAGCTACTGGCCTGGCATGAATAGTACAGCATTTTTAGTCGTTTTCATGGATCCGTGTGAACAGGATCATTTCGACTGCATTGTCATCTATACGTGAAAAACGAAAAGGAAAAACTTTCTGTTTTTAGTACATTGTTGTTGTGTAAACTTACTTTTCCTAATTTGTTAAATAAAATCACTAAATCAGCCTTGAACACTTGTGCTCACGCACACACAACACCGCCCCCCACTTCCAAAAAATCACCCATAGGAATCAATAGGAGACTTTAAAAAAAAATTGCTTTCTGTTACATCATTTGTCAAAAAATGTCAGGTACAATGAAGAAAACAAAAAACAAATTCTGGGGTGACACCACAACATATCCACGATGGAGTAAACACTCAAACAACCCCCACCCCACACTTCAACACCCCCAAACCCACAAAATCACAATTTGTCCCAAAAAAAAAAAAAAAAAAATCTGCAAAAATGCAGAACATACACAGAAATGATGGAGTGACACCACAACACATCCACGATGGAGAACAAATTCAAGCACACATTTATAACATTAGAGTAAAAACATTAATAAAGTGAGCGATATTACATTTGTTACATTATTATGTTACAAAATGACATTTTACTGGTGTCTGAGGAGGCCCCAGACATCCTGAGTGTACACCCTAAACGAACAGTGCATAAGACTTAAGTGTGTGTTATTCAGTCACAATGACCTTAAATGGCTAGCCAGATATGACATTATCTGCAAAGGCTAAGGGTTGATAACACATTCCCTAGTACCTTCCAATCTTCACTTTGCTCTGACAGTTTGAGACCTTGGCTACTCTATAATAACCTGTTATAACAGAAGTGTATGTTGACATTTTGCACTTTTAGCATATTCTCACTGACACGCACTGCTGGGTAATGAATTTGCTGGAGCATGACCAGACACACTGTTAGATCTACAGAATATTCCTGCTGAGACTATGATAAGTGAGCGTTCTCTTTAGGTTGCTTTAGACAATTTTAAACTTGTTTTACATTTCTGTGTCAAGCTGTAAATGGAACAGCTTGGTTTTTCTAAGAAGTGTCTGTACTTTGGAAAGCTAACCTTGCTGACACTAGACAGAATGCATGTTTCGTTGCTTTAGTGATTGCAAACCCCCTTAAAGCAACACAGGTGCGATGATTTGAAATGTTTGAGATGATAATAACATTTTAGTCTGGCTGATGTGGTTGAGGTTTTTTAGAAATGTGCTGAGTTTTCCAAGGCTAACAGCAGTATCCTGCATAATTTAAGCTCTAATGAGGCTCGCTCGCCCAGTGGAAGTGGTGCGAAGCAGTTGGACAGATGAGCTGCTAACATCATTAAACAATGATGCTGCTGCCTTTAAAGCTCTGCATGAAAAATAAGAAATAATGTTTTATCATCTACATTTTTATTAATTCCATGCCCTCAAAAGTTCAATTATAAAACAGATAGTTCCTCTCCTGGATGCTAATGTCAATACAACATTCCACCAGTTCAAAAATATGTGGTTTAATAACTGCTATGATACTAAAATGCATATTTACCATTAGCTATTAAGTTTTACATTTAAATTTATGCATCTGACATATGTTTTTTTCCAAAGTGACTATAAATAGAATAGAAAAATGAATAGAAATTTGTCTATTATTATGCTTTTTTAAAATTATGTATGACTCATTTAAAAAATGCTATAATGTAAAAGTACAACTCATACTAAAATGAATATGTGAATACTGTATATTAATCAATATTTGCATGTTTATGATTTGCATATGGATGGATGGATGGATGGATGGATGGATGGAGGAATGCATGGATGATGGATGGATGGGTGGATGAATGGATTATCGATGTGTGGATGGATGGATGGATGATCGATGGGTGGATGGATGGATGGATGGATGGATGAATGAATGAATGATCAATAGATGGATAGATGAATGGATGGTCGATTGATGGATGGGTGGATGGATGATCGAAGGATGGATGAACAATGGATGGATGGATGTTTGATGGGTGGATGGATGGATGATCGAAAGATGGATGTGTGGATGGATGAATGGATGATGGATGGATGGATGGATGAATGGATGATCAATGGATGGATGGATGATCGATGGATGGATTGATGATCGGTGGATGGATGTATGATCGAAAGATGGATGTAGGAGTGGATGGATGGGTGATCGATGGATGAATTGATGGATGATGGATGGATGGATGGATGGATAGATGTTTGATGGATGATCGATAGATGGATGTAGGGGTGGATGGATGGATGTGTGGATGGATGATCGATGGGTGGATGGATGAATGATCGAAGCATGGATGATGGATGGATGGATGGGTGGTTGGATGGATGGATGATCGATAGGTGGATGATCAATGGATGGATTGATGGATGATTGATGGGCGGTTGGATGGATGGATGGATGATGTTTGATGGATGGATGAATGGATGATCGATGGGTAGTTGAATGAATAGGTGGATGGATGGATGGATGGAAAGATGGATGGTTGGGTGGATGTTGGATGGATGGATGGATAGATGTTTGATGGATGATCGATAGATGGATGTAGGGGTGGATGGATGATCGATGGGTGGATGGATGAATGATCGAAGCATGGATGATGGATGGATAGATGGGTGGTTGGATGGATGGATGGATGATCGATAGATGGATGATCAATGGATGGATTGATGGATGATCGATGGGTGGTTGGATGGATGGATGATGTTTGATGGATGGATGAATGGATGATCGATGGGTAGTTGAATGAATAGGTGGATGGATGGATGTATGGATGGTTGGGTGGATGTTGGATGGATGGATGTATGGGTGGATGATCGATAGATGGGTGGATGGATGTATGATTGAAAGATGGATGTAGGAGTGGATGGATGGGTGATCGATGGATGGATTGATGGATGATCGATGGATGGATGGATGGATGGATGATGGATGGATGGATGGGTGGATGTTGGAAAGATGGATGGATGGATGTTTGATGGATGATTGATAGATGGATGTAGGGGTGGATGGATGGATGATCAATGGATGGATGGATGTATGGGTGGATGGATGAATGATGGGTGGATGGATGAATGATCAAAGCATGGATGGATGGATGATCGATGGATTGATGGGTGGTTGGATGGATGGATGATCGATAGGTGGATGATCAATGGATGGATTGATGGATGATGGATGGGTGGTTGGATGGATGGATGAATGAATGGATGATCGATGGGTAGTTGAATGAATAGGTGGACGGATGGATGTATGGATGGATGGATGATCGATGGGTGGTTGGATGGATGAATGTTTGATGGATGAATGATTGATCGATCGATCAACCACCCAGAACACCATAGCAGCCATCTAGCCTTACTAGGTATATAAAGCTAATATTAGGTAGGCCTGTTTATACAGACAATTTCCATGATATCCAAAGAAACACAATCTTTTCAGCTGATTAGTCATTCCAGAATGTTTTATTTATTAGCAGCTTGTGAAACTAGTTTGTCAAATCAGCTCGTGTTACTCTTTTACATAATAAAGCTTTGTGCGCAGCTTGTGTTAATACAGCTGTGGCGAGAAGGATGAGACGTAGACAAAGCAGTTACCCCCGCAGTGCCTGTTGTCGAGCAAAGTTGAATAACGAGGCGCAGCAGTAAAGGTGGGCTCTGGGGGTCTGTGAATGTTGTGTGAGTGTATCGAGTGCTTGTTTCTGAAGCGCTCCAGTGTGGGTAAGTGGTCTTGAAGTGTCGATGATGTTGCCGATTATTCCACCCCGCTTGTACACGTGGTTGTGTGTGTGTGTGTGTCAGTTGTTGCTCGGGGCAACGCTGTCATGTACACAGAATCCTCAGTTGAAGTTTCCTTTTTCAATTTTACACCTTTTCTTTCGCACCGCCTTCCTGTCACGGTGCACGTTCGTATATGTAAGGGTATATCATATCCGCTTTTGTCCTCACATTTCACTTGTGACAAGATTCTTCTCATCCATTCAGCTTCAGATGTCTCACATGCGTAAACATGAGTGCGGTGTTTTCCGTGCCAGCCGAGTGCAGCGTGGCGGCTTTGAGATAACAATCGTGTATGTTGCGCATGTTGTGTAGCCAGACATATTTGTCTTCTGAGGAGAATCAAATCAATTGAGTAGAAGGACGCCCACTATTCTTCCAGGGGACAGCGAATATAATGGGCCAAGGCTGATATTGAAGTTTGCATTCATATCATCAGAAACCACCACAATTATGAGAGTGATGCGGTGCCGAAACCGTCGGCCTGTGAACTGGGTCTTCCTAAGGAATATAATGGCAGCTAGATTGATTTCCATTGGCTTAAAGATGCCAACTTTTGATACATTTGTACATGAAGCAAATTACAGTCATTTTTTGAATGGCAAGTCAATGAGAATATTCTATTCTCTCTGAAAATCAAAGCTCAGTTAAATCTTTGCTTAATAATGCTGATTATTCCTTTGACGATTTGAGTAGGTAATTTCTTTCCTTTACCTGCTGGTTGTTAAAATACCTAAATTAGAATAAAGAACTTTGCAAAGAAAGTTCATTGCTGTTAAATATCATTTGTCTAAATGCAAATGTTGAGGATTTATAGAAGCTGGTTAATGTCAAACATAAAAGCTATCTTTTCAAGAAGTAAAAGGCTGGTTTTGCTTAGTGCCCTGATAAAGATGGATAAATGCTATGTGTCCCCTTTTAGCACAACCCTCATACTTATATGAATATGAGTATATTAATCAATATTTACATATTAATGATTGGTTATACAAAGAATTTTGATATTGTTTTATATGCATGTATTTTATTAGATATTACATTATTAATGTAATTTAATATTCTTTTCAAGAAGTAAAAGGCTGGTTTTGCTTAGTGACCTAATAAAGATGGTTAAATGTATGTGTTGATAACCAAAACGTTCTTTTGAATTGTTCTTGGGGAGTGTTGTGGGAATTGTTCCTCTAAGGAGTGTACAGGGAGTCATTTTGGATAAGTGTTTTTGCTAATAGGCAAATTAGAAGCAAGTTGCTAATAATGTTTGTTCCTCCACAGCCGCAATCCCATGGAAGAGTTTCCCCCACTAAGACTGTACAGAATGGAAGTCCCTCCAAATGTCCCAGATTCATGAAAGTGAAGAATTGGGAAACTGGAGCTTTATACAATGATACTCTACATCACAGCTCCAGCACGGTATGTTTGATGTTGACCTCAAAGCTCTAAGGAAGGCTTTGTACCTGTATATGATCAATTTGCCATTTAATTGAGCATGTGAAGAAATATCCTTTCAGACATCCCACCTCTCCCGGCAAGTGTGGGAGAAACCCTGTTTCCACCTGGTATTAAAGGGGTAGTTCACCCAAAAATGAAAATTATCCCATAATTTACTCACCCTCAAACCATCCTAGGTGGATATGACTTTCTTCTTTCAGCCAACCACAATCAGAGTTATATTAAAAAAATACCCTGGCTCTTCCAAGCTTTATAATGGCAGTGAATGGTACCATTTTTTGAGGCCCAAAGAAGGGCATCCATCCATCATAAAAGTAATCCATGTGGCTTCAGGGGGTTAATAAAGTCCTTCTGAATCGAAGCGAAGCGACTCGTTTTTGTAAGAAAATATTTATAACTTTATAAACTATAATCATTATCATATAGACCAGTGATTCCAAAACTTTTTTATGCCAAGGCCACCTCTTCTCCGAATCAACACTGCATCAAGATAGATTTAAACCTTCAGATTTCTTTTTTGCAAACGTACTTTCTGCAGACATTCTTTACAACTTAAAAGCACTTATTCTGCTCATAAGCACAAGTCAGTCTGCCATTCCAAACAAGACCTCAGGGAGATACCAAAGGACTGAATTTAAATACTATGCAGATCTATTCAAAATAATTAAACACATATTAAGTACATAAACACCACTGATTCTCTCAAACTTCTCTAAGACACGCTTGTTTGGTGAGCATCCGTTATAAAACACTCACAGTACATTAATTTTGACAACTATGCGAATATATTGAACTGTGTTCATGCAGAAATACGATGTTATAGCGATCAGTGAGTCGAGAGCGCACATGTGCTGTTTGTTTGCGCATAATATCGGACTCGCGCATGCCTCATTTAAGACTGCTGTATGTCACTGTAATCGTCTTTACCTTCATTACATTCGTCATTCATCAAATCCTTTTTAGCGACACTGGTTTTCTTTTTCCAACTGAGAGAGTTAGTTTGTGTTTTGAGCCACCGTTCAGTCTGTATTTAACAGCAGCATGATGAGAAATGGCCTGGGCTTATCTGAAACAATCACAGAATATGTACGAGAGAGGTGATGCCTTGTTTTAAATGTATTTTTAATCAATCTTTTTTTAATGTAACATATTAATAATTAAATTAATGAATTATATTCATATATTTAAATTAATTTTAAGTTATCTCATGGCCCCCTGGAGGATCACTGAGGACCAATTCTGGCTACAATTCTGATCACGCAATTCTGACTTTATATCACTCAATTCTGACTTTATGACTCGCAATTGTGAGTTTATATCTCGTAATTCTGAGAAAAAAAAGTCCCATGGCGGAAACAAGCTTCCATAGAAATGGTTTATGAAGTAATTTAAATGACCTGCATGTAATCAGAAACCTTGCGCACATAAAATACTGAAATAATGAGCGTTTCAGGTATTAATGAGATAATCACACATAGATGCATACAAATCCAATACTGGTTGCAAGATATATACCACAAATTGCAAGTAATATTTTATATAATCAGAAAGCACATTCACATGCGCTTAACAGTGCGCGATACACATTTACTTGATAAACAGGCAACTTACATTTATTTATTGACGCACACTTTTGCACACACAGTTCTGCCCGCACCTTCCGCTGAGTCTCTGCTGATGATGGAAAGTAGCGCATGTGCACGGAACTCAGCCTTTCTAACAAAAACTATATATTTGATTATGATAATGATATGAAATGGATAGATAGATACACCATGGTTCTAGCTACAATTGTTATTTTTATCTGCACGTTGTTTCAGTCTCTGTAACCAAAGAGGGACCTTAATACATTTTCCTTTGATCAAAATCATTAGGCCTATTTTATTACTTATTCAGGTGTTTCCAAAGTAATATAATAACAATAAGAAAGAAATATCAGGAATGGCTCATTGTGAGAGGTTCATGCAGCGTTGACATTGTGTCGGAATTACCGTAATTACAAAATGACAACTCTGAGATTCTACTTCTGCTCAGACACATGAATGAATTGTTTCTATGGCAACACTCATAACACCAAAATGGATCCAAGTGTGGCTTTGTTGGTACAGTAATGACCGAAAAATACTTTATAACTACCTTAATTCACCTCTTGCAAAATATTAAAATGCCATATCAAACAGAGGTTGCCAAAAAAGCAGCTTGGTTGTTTTTACGTGATGTCACACTCACAACAGTCTAGTGTGAAAACTCAGATTGTTCATGAAAAATGAATTCAGCAAAAATGTGAGCCATTTTCACAAGTTGGAAACTCATAATTATGGTAATTCAGACATAACTTGGAACTAGAGCTGACTTTTACTATTCGCATTTGCTTGCAATTTAGTTGCTCCTATAGAATCCATATGTTGTGAACGAACTGAGGTTTAAAATTAGCTTTTGCCTTCCACTGTAGACATAAATCTGTACGACAACATGTTTTCAGAACTCTCAACATCTCTCTAAATCTGAATCATCCTTCCAAGAGGGGGTTATGAAGTTCTGCGCACTTTCATGAGAGGATGGCTTTGCATGCTAATTGATGCTAATTACAGATGGTATAATTTATAATATATCACATTCTGAAGGATTTTTGGGTTGAATCTCCAGCTCTACAGAATGTGACAGCTGCAAGACTGCATTCACAGTCCCTTATGGTGGGTGAATGTGAAGAAACTAATGAAAGTCTTATTTTATTTTTAACATTCTTATGCTAAGCACCATCAGTATAAATGTTTGGTTAGTCACACAGGTGTCCCAGTACATGCCGCGGATAGGACAAATGGGTTAGTTATACTTCATTAGGGCAAGTAATAGTCATCATGGTATCCTGAGTTAGTTTAGAGACAGTATAAGGGGAGGAGAAATATTAAATTAATAGTAGAAGTTGAAACATTCAGTAAGGTGGTTGGTGGACAATGTAGGATGAAACAGTAGAAAACTATTATTTATTACATGTTTAATTTAATGCGTTACTTGCCATTTCTTTCTGAGTGAAAATTGTTTCTACACCATTTTTTTTTAATAACCCTTCTATTGTGGGTAGTGAACTATTTTACACATTTTTTAATTTCAGCACTGTACAGTATTTTAATAATATTAAGGATATATCCTATACCCTCAGTTTCACAGACAAGGCTTAAGCCTATAGTCCCAGACTAAAATGCATGTTTGAGCTGCTTTAACTGAATACAACTTGCATTGACACATCTTAAAATATGTCAGTGCCATTGTTTTGTTTCAAGATGCAGTAATTTTTTTTTTTTTTTTGAACTGAATTGAACTAAGGCCTATTGAAACCGGGCCATAGTGTATTAATGTAAAACTAATAACTCGCTCTTTGTGGTTTGCTTTATGCACATTAATTAATATTTGGTAGATACCATGCATTTTGTTCTTGTTCTTTGTTTGTTTTGGTTGGGCTACTACTTTTTGTTTATGCCGTGAGCTCATACAGTAAGTACGAGGGTGTTACCAAGATGGCCACCTAGTGAACTGACTTGCTTTAAAGGGAGTTTGGTTATTTTGGGCTGGTTACTCTAAAACTGTTGAACTTTATGGGTCAATGGTTTAAATGCTTCACCAGACTGAAAGGGCAATTTGGGACATAGAAACAAGCCAGTCCTTAATTAAACAGCACTAGCTTGGATAGGCTTGTTGTTATTTTTCAGCTCTGTCTTTGCCATTTCACCCCTAATCCAGTGAACATATTAACAGCTACAGAAAGTGACAGTGCACTTCAAATCTAATCTTATTATGGTGACCATATGAGTATTTTCCTCAAGGCAATGAGCGACTTCCGTTTGTCTCTTTGGTTTTTCTTGTCAAGCTCTGATGAAGCCTGCCACTTATCACTTAGCGATTTGTTTTTCATACATTTTCAATTAATATGCTCACGAAACACATAATAAATACTGAAGTTCAGTGTGTTTGTTTCACACATACATATTCACTGCCCAACTTAAAAGATTTTGCATGACTGCAAGGTTTGCAGCATGTAATCAACACATAACATTCGCCTTTTTCATTTCTGTAACCATTTTAACAAGTTGCAGTGTTAGTACTGCATGCGTAAAAAGCCTCTACCAACATTTTTGTAAAACTCCAAAAATGTACCAATTTTCACTACCAGATAATCAATTAAGACTTATTTCATATATTAGTTCAGTCATGAAACTCTAGAGGGCACATGCTGATAGGTCCTTTACATGCAATCTGCAAGCAATCGCATCATTACCACATTGTTTGCTGTAAACTCGTCAGATTTCCTCTGAAACCCTCCACCTCCCCCAGCTCCACCTGCCTAGATCTGCTATGGGATTTATATAAATCTTTTTATGCAGCAGCAGCATATCTTACATGCTCAGCATATCTGTGTATCTAGTAGCAGTAGCAAGTCCATACTTGCTCTGCAGCAACAGCAATGTAACAGATCTAGTCCACCAAGATCAAATACACTAACATTGCCATATTCATTAACATGATAAAACTAACTACGAGAGTTGTCGTAATTGTATGCAGCAACCTAAAATTGTTAAGCTATATATGTACAGTAAATAATACCATTTGGATGTAAATTAATTGATAATTAAAGGAAGTACTCAATGTGCTTAACCAGGCATCACTTTATTTTCTGTATAGAGCTGCACTTCTGTTGAACAGCAGAAAAGGCATCTCAACATCTGCCTGCTGTTGCAGTTAAGCTCCTATGGACACAATATGTGTGATGTAGCATGTTTAGATTTGCACACTCAGTTTTCTTATTGTGCTAGTTGCTTTTTATTTGCAGGTTCCGATCTGCACCGAACGTGTTTGTATAGGCTCTGTTATGGTGCCAAACCAGCAGAGTCGCAAACCAGATGAAGTCAGAAGAAAAGACGAACTGCTACCACTTGCAACAGATTTCATTGACCAGTACTACACATCAATCAAAAGGCAGGAGAAAAACTCAATTTTAATACATACAAATATGTAAACGTTCTTCTGCACTGAATAGATAGATGATATAGATAGATAGATAGATAGATTTTTATTATTAAATAAAGGACCATTTATAGGACTTTTTTTTTTTAGCAGAAAATATTCTTACGCCACTGACCGACTCCGTTTTCTTCTTGTTTTAAGCATACACCTTATGAATGTGCTTTAAAATTGCTATTGAAGTAAGAAAACTTATTTCAAGATATACTATCCGAAAACAAATATCTCAAATAATATCTTTTTTTAGGGATTTTTAGATATTTTTCAAGAAAAAAAAAAAAAAATGCTGATTCAGAATTATTTTTTTGTTTGTATGTTTGTTTGTTTATTCAGTGCTTAGCTTCCCTTGTTAATATTCTTATAAATGCACCTCTATATGATTGGCTTCTGCCTGAACAGATGCGGCTCAAAGGCTCATGTTGACCGGCTAGAAGAGGTCAAAAGAGAGATTGAAACTTCTGGAACATATCAGTTGAAAGACACAGAGCTAATCTATGGGGCCAAACACGCATGGAGAAATGCAGCTCGCTGTGTGGGACGGATCCAGTGGTCTAAATTACAGGTATTGAGCTAGTTTGTATTGTATTACAAGATTTCTTGTCCTAGATCCTTGGATGACCCTAGATCCAAACCCAGTCCCTAATCATACCTGAAAATGGTAATTTCAGAAGCATGCCATACTTAAGTAAATTACATTAAGTTTCCATTACACAAACATTAAATGTGTTCAGATTAGTCTAACATCAAAGCATGTATTTCCACAAATGTAATATACCATTCCATTCATCTCATCAAGAGCTACAACAGTGTGATACCTATTGAAATGCAGTGATAATAGAAAAAAATAATGTGTCCTAAAAACTGAATCTCTTTCCGTCGAGGTGTTCGACGCTCGAGACTGCACAACCGCTCACGGAATGTTTAATTACATCTGCAACCACATTAAATACGCCACCAACAAAGGAAACCTCAGGTTAGTGTGGTCGTTTTTCACCAGCTCCTTTCTCTTCCTGTCTTTTTTCTGCATATCCTTTTCTCTGCGACTTGCCTCCTTCCCTGTCAAAGTGTGTGTTCCTATTCTCTCTTTGTCACCTTGTTCCACAGCCCTCAGTACAGCACCTGCCACAGTATTGCCGAGCGCTGGCACCGCTGCCACGTTACAAAGCTAATCATACATGACACTTACTCTCTGTTCTGTTTAATTAGCGTCAGTCTAACAGAATGATTAGAGCCTGGGAGAGTGAGAAAGAGGGGCGCGGAAAGGGAAAATTAAAACAAGAAGAGAGGAAATGCTGTTATACAGGCAAAAGCCCCCGCGCTTGCTTCTTACATCACCGGGACCTGCCAGAATAAACGTCAGAGGTCTCCTACACTCTTTTTCTGCACATAAACAAATCAAGGCACATTTCTCTGTTAGCAAGAAAAGCTTCTCTGTGCTTTTGCAAACAGGCTGGTGACCCAAATTTCATCCGAGAGTGACGGAACTTGTTATTTAGATTAGTTGGACTGACACTTTGTGCTCTTAGCATACTGTTGAAGTCAGTAAACAAATAAAGGCACCTCAACACTGTTGGAGCGCCGACGTGACGTCAATGCGATGTATTTTCAGCAGTGAAGCACGTTTCTGTTTGCTTATGGAAAAGATGGGGTAGTTTGATTTCAAAAGTACTTCAAATGACAAACTCTACTGATATTATTACCATTATCAGGATGGTAATGCTAAATAAGTAGCTTTACCCTGCTGAAAAAAAGAACACTGCTAAGATCAGTAAACCAGTCAAGGTTGTTTTTCAGCAGGGTAAATCTGATTATATAGCATTACCCTGTTAATATAGCTAACTTTATAATACAGTTTAATGTTTTTGGTCTTAGTTGGTCTTTAGGATGGTATATAAATATATCCAACTCTCCTACATGAAATCCCTCAGGTTCGAGCAGGATTCAAACCGATGTTTCCGGCATGGGAGGTTGGCACATGCCGCAGCCTCTAGCGTCTGTTGCTAGTGCGCCTCTTGAGATCAGGGGAGTGAGGTTTACCCACACAACTCTTAGGTCATGTGTCCCCCAAAGCATTTTTAGCCAGCTGAAAACACCAGTGCTCTACTGTGAGCGCTTAAGAAAGCACTTGTGGGCACTTTCAGTTGAGACACTATATGTGATGTTGTATATGTGACACTATATGATATGGAATATCCGCGGAACTGTTACTAGTATCTGATTTCGCGAATGGTTTGTTTCTGAATATAAAAATGTTGACACAATGTAACGTACTTGCTCAACGCTCAACGCCTCATCAAGCTGCTGGCGTTTTAAAAACGTGGCGCTCCCATTGTAAACATTTGGAAAAATATGCTAGCCTCAGGAAAAAATGCTTTGGTAGACACACGGCCTTTCTAACTTACTTCCGTTACACTCACCCCCCTAAACCTCACTCCCATCCGGGTCACGGCACCAATGAAACCCCTCCGGTTCTACTCGCCTCGCTCCAAGCAGGATGCGATCAGGCATTTCTGGCATGGGAGGCAAGCACACTAACAAGGATGCTAAAGACCACAGTCTCTAGCTTCTGTCGCTAGTGCACCTCTTGAGATCATGGGAGTGAGGGTTACCCGTACAGCTCTTACTAGCTTGCTTTCGCCACACTCACCCCCCTAAACCTCACTCCCATCCGGGTCACGGCTCCAATGAAACCCCTCCGGTTCTACCCGCCCTGCTCCGAGCAGGAAACAAACCTGTATTTATGGCATGGGAGGGGGACACACTAACAAGAACGCTAAAGACCGCAACCTCTAGTGTCTGTTGATAGTGCACCTCTTGAGATCAGGGGAGTAAGGTTTACCTGCACAGCTCTTACTAGCTGGCCTTCGTTACAAATTTACCCTCATACTTAAATATGTAAAATGTAAACTATATTATTGCCCAGCTCTAATGTGCTAAATGCAACTATAAGGTATGAAGACATTAAGATATTATAAACAATAGGCTGCTTTGAATCAATATGTATTGTGAAAAGCGCTATACAAATAAAAATGCCTTGACTTAACAGACATGGACTGGGAGTCACTTAAGTTTGATTTCATGGAGTCTGTAAAACTGCCTGAATTAAAAGATTAGAACTGTAAATCCACCAGAGGGATCTCAGCATTACCTCAGTGATCTTTTGTCTCTGATGTGTAGATCGGCTATTACCATCTTCCCCCAGAGGACAGACGGGAAGCATGACTTCCGGGTGTGGAACAGCCAGTTGATCCGGTATGCAGGCTACAAGCAGCCTGATGGATCCATTCTCGGAGATCCAGCTTCTGTGGAGCTTACAGAGGTGAGATGGGAAGCTACATTGCAATAATTCTGATTGTCAGAGTCGCAGGCTTCACAAAAGCATCCTACTTGAATATTAACTGAAGCTGTACGCACAAGAATAAAGAGTCAAACTGATTCATACAAAACTTTTTTTGGCATCATGGGTATTTCTTATCATAATTAGGATGACGTTTGTTTAATTTAATGTTATTACTTGTGTTTGAGTTGTTTTAGGGCAGTGCAATCTGTATTTTGGAACATGGTAGCTGTTTTCTAGCTGAGCTAAACAAGTTAAAAGCTGGTCCAAGATAGCTGGGTGAACCAACATGTTCTTAAACTTGTTGCTGGTTCAAGATGGTCTAGCAGCCAATGACCACAGATTTTCCAGCAGGTATTTATCTTGTTGCTCTGTTAGATGGTCCTATAGAAGTTGTGTTCTTGTTTGTTTTTGACTTACAGATCTGTATACAGCAAGGATGGAAAGCTCCAAAAAGCCGGTTTGATGTTTTGCCCCTTCTTCTCCAAGCTAATGGGAACGATCCTGAGCTTTTTGAGATTCCTGATGATCTTGTACTTGAGGTTCCCATCTTACATCCAAAGTAAGAAGAACCAAACATATTGTAGAGTTTTTTGGGGGTCAGGCTGTTTGGTGAAACATTGCTGAATCACATCAGTGCTTAAAACGCTTTGCACCTCAAATGTTCTTCAACCCAGAATATGATAATACTCTGCGTCAGTACATACCAAAGGGAAATCACATATCAGAGAGGCTGTAATGTGCAGAGCTTCAGGATGCATAGCAACAGAGAACTCAAGCTGAGAGAGTGCCTCTTATGCACGTACATTCAGGAACGTGGGCTAATTTGGCATAAAACTTGCCCTTTTTCCAGATCCTGCCTCAGTTTGCTTGTTTAATGCTGTCAGTTTGACACTGATGTGTCTCAGAGATGATCAGATTGAGATACATGACATAGGTCTAGATCTCATAAGTCACGCAGATGAAGTTAAACTTCTCATCAAACACTCTTAAAAAGAAAGGTTCTTTATTGGCATCTATAGTTCAATGAAGAACATTTGACATCCATGGAACCTTTGCATTGCACTAAAGGTTCTTTAAATGTTCTTCACACTAAGAGAAAGATGGTTCTTTTAAGAACTGATCAATGAAAGGTTCTTTGGGGAAACAAAAATGGTTCTTTTAAGGCATAAGGCAATATATATATATATATATATATATATATATATATATATATATATATATATATATATATTTAAGAGTGAAGGGTAATAGTGGATAAATGCAATTAAATTGAATGAAATTTATGAAGATATAAGTGAAATCAGTAAGTCACTAAATGTCAGCTACATGTTCTAGTGACTGAGTAAAAAGTAAAACAAAATGTTTTCTTCTGCTCATACACTGCTCAATTGCGAAATAAACAACTAGACTTCTCTGGCATAAATGAAAATGACAGTGGTGCTACTCTTATTCAAGAAAATTGCGATTAGGCCATTCTTGAGGAGTAAACCTTGAATTCTGTGTTGAAGTTTGGCTAAAATATGCTTGTTTTATACCTGCAATGTTCCTGTGATTTAAAATGTGTGGGAGGTTTTTATACACAGTATGCGAGCAATTTTGACATTATGAAGTCAAATGCACACAAATGAAACATTCTGAGGAAATGGCCACATACCTGAAGCACTGGCAGAGATACTAACATTATGAGACGGTTAGCAGAAAAGAACAACAGTTTTCAGCACTCAACTTTTGCATTGATATAATGCCCATTATTGAAAGTTTGTCTCAAAACTCTCAAAGAATTGACCAGCCAAACAAACACACCTATATGGAGGAGATGCATTTGCTTATAGTTTCTTTTCAAGAAAATTGCTGGTATTATGCTGTGACAATAATGGGCTCGATCACTGCATTATTTAGCGCAATAATTGTGTGAATACTTCTGCATGGCTCAGCCATTCTGCATTTATAACAGACGGGTGGAACTGGCCTTTTAGCTCAACACCGGAGACACCTGCAGGTGCTGGTTTAGAGATAATGGCAGTTTTGGCAGTGCTTACTATGTTTTTGCATTTACTTACAGAGAAATTATGATGAAAACTGTAAATGGAATACTCTCCAAGCTTAATGGTGTACATCTGCATATGCCAAGATATTCCACTGACTGCATTATGTTATGCAAATAAACCCCAAGAACCTTTCGCTGCAAAACATTTCCGCATGTAACTTTTCTCCCTGTTCTGGGTTTAATATTGTCCACTCTCCTGTCTGTGTCTGTCCAGGTTTGAATGGTTTAAGGAGCTGAATCTAAAGTGGTACGGCCTTCCTGCCGTGTCAAGCATGCTGTTAGAGATCGGAGGACTGGAGTTCACCGCCTGCCCCTTCAGCGGCTGGTACATGGGGACCGAGATCGGTGTCAGAGACTTCTGCGACAGCTCTCGATACAACATACTTGAGGTACCATACCAGACACCCATAAATCACCCCTGCATTACTGAGAATGTCTAAAAAATGATCATCCAATATAATGGATTAAGTTAATTATATGGTATATTATGCATTGTTTATCATTTTTTGAATTGCTGTCTGTATTTTAGAATTTAAGCAGATTTTAATTCATAAACATGCTGTTTTCATTCATCATGTTTTTATGCTCAGTCAGTATTAAAATCTAATAAATTCTAAAAGACAATGAGCCAATAACATTCCAACTGTTGACCACTTATAAAAATGTATGAATCAGCCTTCATATCAAAAGGTTTTTAAGAGATATACATATTCATGTCAAGTGTGTCCAAAGTTTTGACTGGAAGTGTATTTTTAGAGTCTTCCTGGTCGCACCAGATCTTCCAGATCTATAGAGGCAGATCACGAGTGGCAGTTCTATTAACCTCAGTTCAGATCCAGAGAGAATACAGTATGAATAGTCTCCCTGTACAATATGATTAATTCCCTCTATTACAGGAAGTAGCTACAATGATGGGGCTGGACACGAGGAAGACTTCATCCCTGTGGAAGGACCAGGCACTGGTGGAGATTAACATCGCAGTCCTTTATAGCTTTCAGGTAGGATGAACACATATGGATGGATGAATCTCAGGAAAATATGTCAGAATCATATTTAAAATCATAACGAAAATATAGCCTATTTTCATATCATTAATAGTTTGGCTATGATAGATAGATCCTATCTATGTATAGATCTATCTATCGATCTATAGATCTATCTATAGTTTTTTTTTTATTATTAAAATCAGTATAATTTATAAGCAGTGCAATAAATACTACCACAGTTTAAATATTAATACTTTATTTTACTTTTTTCATTTTAATTGGATGTATAGATGTGCTGACTTGGCATGTAAATAACGTCACAACATAAAAAAAACCCCTAAAAATAGGCTTTATTGTCTTTATACAAAATATAATTTCTAATTCGTTTTTTTCTTCTTTTGATTTTGTTGTCAAACACAACACAGACATGTTTTTGACAGGCGTTGTGAGGTTCACCCACATGTAATCTTAAACTCAGCCTTATTTTCAGTCACGTTTATTTATATTTGCCAGTATCTCATTTTTTCAGTCCATCTCTTTACACAGCTTCTCCAAGAGCCTAAAAGCAAATCCCTGCGTTCGCATTTATGCAGCATTCATAGAGACTCGTGCAAGCAGACAAAACATTAACCGGCTTTCACAAATCAAAAGGCTAAATCCCTTCTGTTCTATTTATTATAGTTAAGCACCTTGGACATTTAACTGAAAGCTCCTGTGACTGAAGAATTGATATTTATTGCACACCCCCTGCAGTTTGTTTACCCACAAGACCTTATTCCTTGCTTAAAAGGCTTTTACTGTACGGTTTCAACACTGATAAACTAATTAGACGTTAGTAAGTAGCTGTGTTCAGTTTCTTATCTTTCATAATTGCGGATGAAGTCAAAACAATGACAGATAACAATTAAATCTACTTGGAAAACTAGACGTGCTGCAGTACAAGCCAATCTGAGGATTTAATAGCAGGTTGTATTGACTTACGTCAACATGCTGCATTAAGCATTACAAGCTATCTAAAATGCATTTGAAAATAACCATGTCCATGAATGCACAAAATTACGGGCATTGTTGCTGTTCATACTGGATTTGTGTCAGATAAAAAAGCACAATTTCCTTTGTCAAGCAGTGATGTTTTATTGCATTTAATACTTCATGATTCTATTATAGAACATCTGATAATTGTATATTATAGTAAAACACAATATACTTTTCAAAACAAGTACTTCAGAATACTAAGTAAACCCAAAAACTAACATGTGCCTCTTTTATTTTTCATTATTTTCTTGATTTAAGAATCAGTTTTTACATTGTTAGTTCGCATTGTGTTTTGTTTTTCCTTGAGATTAGATAACCAGCTTACTCAGAAAGACCATACTGGTTGATTCAAGTCAAGTCACCTTTATTTATATAGCACTTTATAAAATACAGATTGTTTCAAATCAGATTTACAGTGATAAACATGAAAATAAGCAGCTTTAAAAAGACAATAGTGTCATTATTCAGCTGATATCAGTTCCGTGATGATTCGCTTCACAAGCTGAATTTGACCTCAGTTTTGGTCTTTTCATAGCTTTTTTTTTTTTTTTCAGCCAGGAAGGTAGAAGTCTCACTTTTTCCAATTTTTCCTTTATAGATGTCAAAGGTTACCATAGTAGACCATCACTCGGCCACTGAGTCCTTCATGAAGCACATGGAGAATGAGTACAGAGTGAGGGGAGGCTGCCCAGGTGACTGGGTTTGGATAGTGCCGCCCATGTCAGGAAGCATTACACCTGTTTTCCATCAGGAAATGCTCAACTATCGCCTAACACCTTCCTTTGAGTACCAGGTAAGTCTTTTGTCCAGTTTATATTGAAGTTTGATTGTTTGACTTATTAGTAAAATCATACATATAACATAAGCATTAAAGTGCCCCTTTTCATGTAGTGTGTTATCAGGGTGGGTAGTAACTGATTACATGTAATCTGGATAATGTAATCAGATTACAGTTATTTTTTTATCGATTAAATGATTACAAGTTATTCTCACAATGGCAGTAAATTATTCATAATTTATTCTACTACTTTTTTATTTCTAAAAAGCCTACTGCTTATAGGTTCAGAAGGTCTTCCAGGTTTGTGGAATTCACCGTTTTACCATGAGTTTGATTGACAGGTAATCTGACCAGTCATAAAGCTGAATATGCCATTTTGTCCAACAAACAAACCAGACAGGAGAGTTAGTAGATTAACATCAGTGAACTTTAATTTGAAAAATTAAATTGAAACAACATATTTTCTGATGTTCATTCATGTTTATTTTCTGCTATAACAAGTTCCTCTTGAACTAAGGTGCCACAGCGATCTGTCATGACACATTAAAGAGCCACAAACCAGTATTTATTGTTTGAATTTGTTAAAAAAAAAAATGAAAAGCTTCATACCAAAAGTAACCTGCTGTCTTGTCTGTCGGCGCATTGTCAGTGTCAAGATTATCCTATTCAAATCAATGTGATAAATGGGTTACTGTAGGTCAAAAGCAATCTAAAAGTAATCAAAAAGTAGTCAGATTATATTACCTAAAATGTGTAATGTTACAGATTACGTTACTAACTACAGTTTTTGTCATGTAATTTGGAATCAGTAACTGATTACAATTTGTAAGTAATCTACCCAGCACTGTGTTATATAGCTGTTTGTGAATGTAAAATGTCTGCAAAAGAAAGAACCAATTCTGAACTGCCTGAAATGAGTCATCAGTAATTCTACTTCCTGCACAAACCTACGTAGGAGTAGGCAAACATCTACTTTGACCTGCCCTCAAACACTTTACTTGTTGCTGAGACAGGAAGAAACAATCAGCAGATGTAAAAAGCGAATGTTATGATATAAACAAACAACACTACATGACTTCAACGTCACCACCACTAAGCAGACAACTCTTTAAATCTTTATTTAAAATCTACATATTGGAAAGTTTGAGTTTTAATAGTTTGCAAGACTGCGAGTATAAACACAATAGGGCTGTAAATGTGGACTAGTGAGTAGATGAGTTTACCTGATCGGCATGATGACGTTTAATTTCTCACCAACCTCTGTCCCATTTAGCCACTGAAAGAAAAAAAAAACAATCAGCCTATTGTGCTCATAATTTAAATGAGCTCTGCAGCTTTTTCTCTCTTTCTCTCTCTCTCTCATTTTTTTTTCACTGTCCAGCCTGACCCATGGAACACTCACGTGTGGAAAGGGGTGAATGGAACACCCACAAAGAAAAGAGCGATTGGATTCAAGAAACTTGCCAAGTGAGTGGGTGAAGAGCTTGAGACCTTTGCGCTGTTTGTTTTTGTCTTGAGCACAAAGTGTATGTTGAGTTTAACCTGCACAACACTTCCGAGGCCGGCTGTCTGCAGCGCTCCAAATCTTTGCCAGCTTTTTGTTGTAATTTTAACCCATAGCTCAGGAACTTCAGTAAGTGGTTGTGATAATGGCTGTTTAAGAGTGTTTCCAGCATATTTTCCTCACAATTATGCTGGAATGGCTGCAAATAGTGTGAGTCTAACTCACTGAATCACACTCAGGTGTAATCAGGTTTTCTTTCAGTGTCCCTTTAATGTTCAGCCTCTGTGCTATTACAGTAATTGCCCGCAGGATATAAGTAGCTACGTTTATGTGATTGTGTGGTCTCGGAAATGAGGGGAAAGTGTCTGTCAGTGTGTTAAACTCTCACAGAGAGTCATATTCAGGAATTGCAATGCACATTGTCACAATCGATGAGATTTTTAGTGCAAAAATTCATCCTTGCTGACATTATAACCTGTAACCCAGGAAAAAGACACTGATTTGACTACAATGTAATCGATTTGACTACACTGACACTATGGAATGAGAACAAAACTAACCCTAACCCTAACTGAATTGAGCTGGACGATGGCACTATTGCCCAGGGTTGCCAGGTTTTCACAAGAAAACCCACCCAATTACTATTTAAAACTAGTCCAAAACTGGCCCAAAACTATCCCAATCGTGTTTCGGGGGGTCCCTGTTAGAATAAAACTCAGTCTCAGGTAGATTATTTGTAGTCTCGTTCATCAGTTAGAAACAGGCACCTCAACCCCTGTGGTGTGTGACAGCAGCAGTGCAAGATATCTCGGGAGAATGACCAAGCAGACAAGTAAAAAAAAGAAAGACAAGAAAATATTAACAGTCCCCCAGTAAAAAATCTTGTTCGGGGAGGTAAAATCCTCTTTTTGGCAGGGTTTCCCTGGTAAAATTCGCATTCCAGGGGCTAAATATCATGTTATTTGGGGTCGCTTCAACCCGGGAAAACTGCGGACTTAGCAACACTGCTATTGCCTTCTGTAGAGCTTATTATTTTTCAGAATTGATTAATTTTGCAACATAGACACTGTTTTGAACTGAATTGAATCAACATTTAACTAACTTGAGCTGAATAACCACACTATTGTCATCTGCAGAGCCGCTTATAGCTGAAATTAACTTTTAAAAAACAGCTTTTCACTGTTAAACGGTAGGGGGCGCTATTACACATCTTCTGAAAGAGTAGAGAATCTCTGGATCAAAACACAGGCAAAAAAAGAGCGAAAACAAGCGATAAAAGCACATCTTATGCACATTGTCATCTTTGAAAAAAAATCCAACTCGATTTTCTCAGCTTTTTGTACAAAATGTTGCTTTTTCATGAAACTTACCCTAATTTAAGCGTTGATAAAGAAGAATGCATAAAGGTAGAATAAAATGGGTTTTTTTTGTTTGTTTGTTTAAAATCAGAGGCTCTGTTCCTTCCTTTGATATGTTGCATGTTCAGATATTCAAACAAAATATTCTGGGGGGCCATTCAATTTTTGTGAAAATTATCAAAAATGCTGGCAAAAAAAAATGCTGGCCGGCAAAGAATTAATGAACTTTACGAAGTTACTAAACTGAACTGAATCAATACTAAACTAACTTGAGTTGAATAATGACACTATTGTCTTTATAAAGCTGGTTTATATCAGAATTTGTATTTCTCATATCTGATGACGTTTGCATCATTGATTCTGTTATTTTCTTGTTTACTACTGCTTTGAAACAATCTGTATTGCATAAAGCACTATATACAGTAATGACACATTGATATTGACATCTGCATCTGACATGTCTGCATCTGACTTGCAGGGCTGTGAAATTCTCCGCCAAACTCATGGGGCAGGCCATGGCCAAGAGAGTCAAAGCCACCATCTTGTTCGCCACAGAAACTGGGAAATCGCAGGACTATGCAAAAACACTCTGTGAGATTTTCAAGCACGCGTTTGATGCCAAGGTAGGAATGACGGGCTTATTGAACCGCACATAATAGATTGACATCTGTGCGTGATTCTTAAAACCCTTCCAATTCATCCCAGATCAGTGCCTCCAGTGGATTTGCACGTAAACATTGATGTAAACAAAATGACAAAGAATATTGACACAAGACATGTATATCCGCATATCCCCTTATGGTTTCACAACCAAAATCTCTCTTCCAATTCAAGGCTACAGATTGCAGAGTGAGAAAGCCATTTTCACACCAAAGCGTACTATGCGAGAGCTTACGCAAATGTGTCTTTTGCCACAATTTCTTTTGCTCCAGTGCCATAAAATGCCAAGAATCAATACACCCATGCATTGAGCTGTAGGTTAAGATAAGATCACGTTACACTCCGAGCTATGTGACATCTCAAACAAGCGTATTGAGTCCATCAAGTATTTAGCCTTGGGATAGCATTTAAATGCAAAGTTATTTTTATAATCTAGCAGAATAATCAATCTTGTTCATGTGTGCTTGTTATTACGTGATTTACATGCAGATAACGCAGACATACCGCTTCTCTCTCCATTTCTGCATGTCCTGAAGGCGTTTGCCCTGCCACACGCACTGATGCGTCTTTTCTGTTAATTGTATCATGGCGCATTAGCTGCTCGTTAGGCGCCGTACGAACTGTTCATTACCGCTACACCCCTTTTGGCGGTACGTCAGGATCAAGAGATAACGTGCCTCCCATTCCTGATGCACATTGTGTGATTTTTCACACTCGAAATCTCTCCGAACGCTTATCTAATAGTCAAACTTTTGCTCCTGGCTTACAAATGAGACAGAAAAACCAATCATGTCTAGTGGAGGAAGTATTATGTTTGTTCTCACAAACAGTACTAGTAATTAGATTACATGCTTGCTGGTGCAAAACTGGCCACTGTGATGAAAGGGAGTTCTAGGTGGTTGCTTACTGGCCCAAGTCAAGAAAACCCATTCACAAGTTCTAGATATGACTTGCATCCCTACTTCAGTTGATTGATTTGATTGATTAATTGTTGTAGCTCAAACAGAAGATTGAATTATTATACAGTATAATACTTGGGATTTGAGTAAAGGTCTTATCTAAGTGAAAGCCTTAGCCCAGCATATGTATTAGTTCAGTAAAAATAATATGACAGACATGTTGCTCTTGTGGGAAAATGTAAAAAAATAAATAAATAAAAAAGTGGCATAATACACAGCAATGCTGTTTTTTTGAGATGGGTATATATGATAATACATGATGTTTATATTAGGGGTGTAACCAGGGCTTGACATTAACACCCGCCAACCCGCTAAATGCGGGTAGATTTCAGCTGTGGCGGGTTGAATATAATTTCAGCCTACAGTTTATCAGAGGTAGCCAAGCTTGTCGTAGCACACAAAATTACAATCCATTCACAATTCGTTATCGATTAACTTGCAGTTAGTGAAGGTGGGATAGGCGGAATAACGCTGAATGACACACAACAGAAGCGCTCTCTCGCGTGCGCGCTCTCTCTCTCTGTCGCGCACGCGATCAGATCTCCTTGCGCCTCACACACAGATATCAAAATGTCCATTGTGTGGAGTATCTTGCGTGAATACAGTCGGTTATGGCTTATGTGGACGTAAACAGGTGGGTAAAAACTGGATATGTGTCAGTATGTCCATGCATTCAGCAGCCCAATGAAATACCTGTCTGTCATTAATGTTAATCCAACAGTTAAATAAATGTATACATGTTAAATAAACCTACTGTATCTGGAAAAAAAAAAAAAAAAAAAAAAAGTTTATTTAGTTTACTTTTTTTTTCATTTTGTATAGCCTAACAAAAATAACTTTATAAAAAATAAAATTATAAACTTTCTCATATTATGGTCATGTTGCCCTCCCATACATACCAGCTGATATACCATGTAGTTTTGATAAGGGTGGTCAATCTGCATCTGAAAGATTGAAAGCGCTTTAAATCTAGCTAAATCAAGTAAAATGACTCAAAATCAAGTAATTTTAGCATGCCAAAGTCAACTTTAATCATATAAAATGTAATTTCCAAATCAGCAAAATTGTGGCCAGTGAAAGTGCTGAGTGGCTAGTAACTTTGGAAAACCACTAGCCACAGTGGCTGGTGAACTAAAAAGTAAATGTCAAGCCCTGGGTGTAACAATACACAGAAGTCACAGTTCAGTACGATTTCAGTACAATAGCCAAAATGGTCACACTTTAAAAGTTTAGTTTCCAATTCAAACTATTAGCTAACTATTGGCTATGACTTTTGCCTCAATAAACTCCTAATTGCGGCTTATTAATAGTTAGTAGGGTAGTTGTTAAATTTAGGTATTGGGTAGGATTATGGGATGTAGAATAAGGTCATGCAGAATAAGGCAATAATATCTGCTTTATAAGTACTAATAAGCAGACATCATCCTAGTATGCATGCTAATAAGCAACTAGTTAATAGTGAGGATTGGACCCTAAACTAAAGTGTTACCGGACAAAGGAACAAATCCACAATGCTAGGTTTCTATTATTTTATTTTGAACAGACAGTAGTGCAAATCACAATTTGTTCCATCTAGCGCCATTTAGTCCCCTAGTTGGTACAGCACAGCCTCCTACAGTGTAGTAAGCACTAAGCAGTACGTCATATTTTTTTGCAAAAACAAACAAAAGGTATTTGGTCACAATCAGCTACAAACTGAAAAGCATCTCATGTTATAAAAGTACAAAATAAATAGATTAATGACAAATAAAACTTGTGCATTAGAAGTGTTAAAATTTGTTCTACTCAAACAATATTTAAACATTCAAATCTTAAGCCCAAACCCTCCTATACTTAATTTTGCAGAAAGATGCGCTTCTTCTTCTTCTGCTCTTTCTCTTGTTGTGGCGGTTAGCAGACAGCGATTGGAGTGTGAATCGCCCGTGACTGACTGTATTTGTCGTCTGATTGCATGCACCGAACCGTGATGTCCGAACCGTACGGCTCGGGACAAATACATATATATAAGAAATGTATGTTGAGCAGCAAATAGGAATATTAGAACGATTTCTGAAGGATCATGTGACACTAAAGACTGGAGTAATAATGCTGAAAATTCAGCTTTCCCATCACAGGAATAAATTACATTTCAAATTGTATTTAAATAGAAAACAGTTACTGTAAATTGTAATAATATTTCACAATACTACGACTTTTACTGTATTTTTGTTCAAATAAATGGTCTTGGTGAACATAATACACTTCTTTCAAAAACATTTTTTAAAAAACAAACAAACTTTTGAACACTTAAGCACATTTCCCCACATTTCTCATTACTATAATGTGAAAAAAAATATTTATTTATTTAGAATAATGTTCCAGTCACATTCCCTGACTCTCCCCGATGTAATTTCAGTAACACTTTTTATTTGTTAGCTCATGTTAACTAATGCAGCTAAATAATGTTGACATATGGACCCTTATTGTAAAGTGTTACTGTAATTTCTTCTCTCCTCTCTCGTATGTCTACAATGAAAAGTGGCATAAAACACAACAGTAGTACTAATACAACTATTTAGATGGATGATGTTTACTGAGGTCATAATATCATGTACGTATATAGCAGCATAAGTGATGTGTATAATGCAGTATTATATGATCCTGCAGGTGACGTCCATGGATGAATATGACACAGTCGATTTGGAACACGAGACGCTTGTGTTAGTGGTGACAAGCACGTTCGGCAATGGGGACCCTCCTGAAAATGGAGAGGCGAGTTATTAAAATACAAGTTTGCTTTCATACACTAGTGTTTCACTGAGCACATCAATCATTTTCTTCTGCTTTGAATCAAATTGTCAACACTTCACAACAGAATGTGCTCATCATGATGATAAAGGACTTCACACATATACTGTACAGTGGAGAACCTGCATTATGCTGACAGGTCCTGGTTGAATTTGTGATTGTGAACATGCATGGGAAGGGCCAGTAACTTCTCTCCTGTTTCTCTTTCTCCCCTTTTCCGCTCTACAGAAATTTGGTGCGGCTCTGATGGAGATGAGACATCCCACCACCAGCATAGAGGACAGAAAGTGAGTGTGTGTATGTGTGTGCGAGTGGAGATGTAAGCGAGTGATTTTCTTCTCATCCTCCCACCCATCTGCTTTCCCATAATTAATTTTTTTCGGTGTTTCAGTTCACACACCTACACAAAGTCTAACATATATGCATCAGACATACACATTTACGCATAACATGCGTTTCTTTTTTATACACTCAAACCATTCACATAAATGCACAAAGAAATCTCTCTCTCTTCCTCTCTCTCTCTCAGGACGTACAAAGTGCGTTTTAACAGCGTTTCTTCATATTCTGATACCCGTAAATCCTCCAGCGACGAACCTGAAACCAAAGCCAACTTTGAGAGCACTGGACCACTTGCTAATGTCAGGTACTGTAGTGCCTGTATGTGTATGTATGTGACTTTGTGTAGATTTGATCTGTATACTTTGGAAAAACAAACAAACAAAAAAGTAAGTACATGTCTGTGTTATTCCACCTCAAAATCATTTTTTTTAGGATTAGGATTTAGGATTTTAAATAAATTATGCCACAATACAAATAAAAAAATGTTTTTGCATTTAAAAAAGCACAATTAAGCACTATTCCCCCTAGATTCTCATTATTGAAATGTGAAAAAACAACAAAAAAAAAACTATATTTTTAAATTGTATTTAAGTGTTGATTGATCATGTGAATATTTATTGTACTTTTATTCTTTAATTGATAACTGATTTCAAAGGGGGAATTACTACGTAATTAAGGGAAAATGTTGCAAAACAAAAATTCTTAATGGTCCTAAAATAGGCCTAAATTTCATAAAATAAATATTTTCTTTATGCAAAATATATTTACTTATTTTCCTAGATTCTTTTGTATTTTTCTCTTGGGGAAATATGCTTAATTGTGCTTTTTAATGCAAAACCTTTTATATAATTATTATTTTTAAGTTTTTGCATTGTGGCATATTTATCTAAACACATAATATCTAACATTCTAAAAAATTGCCTAAAAAATTAATTTCCAATTTTGTGGTGACTTGGACTTGTTTTTCATGATATTGTCCTATATGTCTTTATGTATATGTGTGCATTTCTTCTGGTATCTGTCACTAAATTTAAACGATTAGTTCACCCAAAAATGAAAATTCTGTCATTTTATCATTACTCATCTTCGGAACACAAATTAAGATCATCTTCATTTTCAGAACACAAATTAATGAAATCAAAAATTCTGACGTAGAACCCGGAAGTGCTGCACTGTGTTTACTACGTCGACTGTGTAGGAGATTGACATGGAAGAGAAGAAATTGTTGAATGAAGTAATTATTTTTGTTTGTTTTTTGCACACAAAAAGTATTCTTGTCACTTCATAACATTAAGGTTGAACCACTGTAGTCACATGGACTATTTTAACAATGTCTTTACTACCTTTCTGGGCCTTGAAAGTGGTAATAGTGTTGGCAGTCTATCGGAGGCCAGAAAGCTCACGGATTTCATCAAAAATATCTTAATTTGTGTTCTGAAGACATGAGGGTGAGTAATTAATGACAGAATTTTCATTTTTGGGTGAACTAACCTTTTAAGTTCATCATCTTCTTCAAAACTAAAATACAAAGCACCTAAGAACAGAGAACAACCATCTAAAATAACTTTAGTTTTGAAAAGAAATTCCATCCTAAAGCAATCAAAAGAAATTTCACACTTTTTGCATGTCTTTGCATGTATGTGTGCATATGCTTGTGTAACATCCTCTCTGGCCTTGAATTTCATCCTGTTTCATAGTTTCAGGATCAAAGCTCACAGCCTCTGGCCTGATGTCCACAACCATCCCACTCTTATAATTCACTTGGTTTTGTATATACGGTGTATCTTTTTGTGTGTGTTGTTGTTGTTTGTGTTCGTGTGCTTCAAGTGTTTTCAACACTCTGTTACTCCCATGCAGATTCTCTGTGTTTGGCCTTGGCTCCCGGGCATACCCACACTTCTGTGCGTTTGCCCACGCAGTGGACACGCTGTTTGAAGAGCTTGGTGGGGAACGAATAATGCGCATGGGAGAAGGAGATGAACTCTGTGGCCAAGAGGAATCCTTCAGAACATGGGCCAGAAAGGTCTTCAAGGTACTGCCCTAAGCGAGCAGTGGGTTGCAGTCACTACTTTGCATGGATTGTTTTTTCATTGCTATTGACAAAAAAATAACTAAACTGAGGAAAGTAATACATTTGCAATTGTTACTTTTACATTAAAGGGGTCCTTGATTATGATTTCACTTTTTTTAACTTTAGTTAGTGTGTAATGTTGCTGTTTGAGCATAAACAACATCTGCAAAGTTACGACGCTCAAAGTTCAATGCAAAGGGAGATATTTTCTTTTAAAGAAT
The DNA here is from genome assembly GCA_037950665.1 of Hypophthalmichthys nobilis. Lineage (NCBI taxonomy): Eukaryota > Metazoa > Chordata > Actinopteri > Cypriniformes > Xenocyprididae > Hypophthalmichthys > Hypophthalmichthys nobilis. The sequence continues at coordinate 6,500,158 of CM075468.1, read as the reverse complement.
TTGCTGTTTAAGGACAACTAACGGCTGGTAGGGACTACAACAAGCTATTTCCCGGGTTAGTGATAAATTTACATAAACCCTGCCCCCGGGAACACACAACAAAGAGGGTGAGGCCATGTTGGGCTGTTGTTGTAGTAGAGTGTTGCTGAGTAGAGTTGTTGTAGTAGAGTGTTGTTGCCATGTCTTCATTTTACGCCAGACTGTTTCACAAACGAGGGTCAATTCAACACTGGATTTGCACAAAAGATTAACTTGACGGCACATGCTAGTCAATGAGTTTAATCAACTCCAGAGCAACTAAATAAATTTATCCACTAACTATTCAGAAACATCCAGATGCATTCTAAAAGTTGTAACTTCTTCCTGAGTCTCTCCATCAGTGTCCAACTCCGGTTTGAACAATGTAAGGCTGAACACCATTACTGACAGTTGTCATTTTGGCTGCGTGAGATTCTCCAGCTTTGTTGTTGTTGAGCAACTGAAGCATGACCTGTTAAAGCTCCACCCTCTTTTGGAAAGGGGGCCGGGAGCAGCAGCTCATTTGCATTTAAAGGGCCACACAAAAAAATAGTGTGTTTTTGCTCATACCCAAATAGGGGCAAATTTGACAAGCTATAATAAATAATCTGTGGGGTATTTTGAGCTGAAACTTCACAGACACATTTTGGGGACACCAGAGGCTTATATTACATCTTGTAAAAGGGGCATTATAGGTCCCCTTTAAATAATTACTTACATTTTGGGTTGTTCCTGTCCTATGACTTCAGAAGACTTGTGACATACTGCACAAGTAGTATACTTTTATAGTTCTTTTTGGGGCTAAACAATCACCAATTCTTTATTTGAAATAATTTCAAATTTTTTTTTTCAGCATACATTTTTGTAACAAAAGTAAATAATGGCAAAAATCTGGGGGTCAGTTATTCTTTTAGACAGCCATTTAGTTGTAGTCAGGTTGATTCAGTCATACTAATATTTTACTGAACCATATAAAGGCTACTGTATGATTTGATATGCAAATTTCTAAGGCCTTTAAATGATGAACATGATCAGCTTTTCTGAAAAACCTGTTGTACAAAATTTACTTGCATACATTCTGCCCTCTGATTGATAGTTTAAACTTTTTAGCAAGTAAAAGGCCCTTTAGTATAAGCTATAAAGTATTCATCCAGTATTCAAGCACATATGCACAATTTTGTTTTATTGAACTTGAAATGGAACTTTTCCATTTCTTTTCCATTTTTTTTTTTTTATTATATTATACGTCAGGCTTAACAGGGTTAAATAAAACCATTTAATTTAGATTTTATTTTATTTGTTTTTTTATTTGTTTTTTAGACATTTTTAAGCCTAATAAAAAGATGTGAAGTGTATATTTCTTGCACTGCACTTACACTTATGGTTTAGCTTATGATACATCATAAAAAGTTGGCATGAATTAGTTTTGATCCTTTTTATCCTTTTTATCCCAGGCTGCATGTGATGTTTTCTGTGTCGGCGATGATGTTAATATCGAGAAAGCGAATGATTCCTTGATTAGTAACGATCGCAGCTGGAAGAAAAGCAAGTTCCGGATGACATACACGGCAGAGGCACCAACACTAACGCAAGGTACATTGCCGCTCTAGTGCCTTTCATTTATTAGGGAATGACTCATTTGAGAAAGCCAATAAGCTTTTATTAAATTAAATGATACTTAAAGTCTTCCCCTGTGAATGGCGAAGCCTTTTTATTTGCCACAAAATTTATGACGCATGCCAACTGACTCTTGAAGGGACTGCCATTTTAGTGGCTCATTAGCTTGACACGGATTGTCTCAGCGGCGTTTTAGCATTACCCAGAGGATTGTAAACACTTCCTTATTCAATTGATGAAAGTGTAAACAATGCATTTAAGGCTTCCAGATCTGATTACTTATGTCACAGACTTTTTTACTATTGCATCTAAAGTCCTCAAAATGATCTTGAAATGGGCGGCTCGGCTCCATAATGAGTTTTATAGCAAATCAATTTGCAGGGCTGCTAAATAATATAGTCTAATTCCACACAGCACATTTTTAACTGTTGATTGGTTTTTGTATCCACTCTCAGCACTTTACAGCGTCCATAAGAAGAAAGTTTATGGGGCAAAATTTCTGCAGAGACAGAACCTACAAAGTGCCAGATCAAAGTATGTTTTTGCTAATATTCTGTCCAGTTTCAAATGATCACACATTTACATTGTCATGAAAGTCTTTCAGATTACCTTTGACTGAGTTCTGACTTAAAAAAGTTACTAAACCTTCCTTAGCAATTGTTGCTATCTGCCATATTTTCTGAGAAGCTTTTGCTCTTTTCTAATGTAAATCTATGTAGGATTGGTGTGTTTGGATAGTTTTAAACTAAGTTTTTCAAAAAATTATTATAAAATGCTATTTCCATATTGTTGCAATCATTTTTAAACCCTGAAAAGTTTGGAAAATCAGTAAGAAAAAACACATTTCCTTATAGCTAAATTCATGTCAATATCATAAAGCTAATTTAAGCCTTGAGTTTTTATCATGTTACTGTAAAATTTAACAATTTATTTTAAGAAAAATGGCAGATAAAATGCTTTTCATTGTCACACTTCACTCCAGCCTGTTCTAGCAAAAGTACCCAAGGGGGCAAAGCATAGCAAATTGCTATTGTGTATGAATATATCTTTTATAATCTCTTTAATAATGACTGCAACTGTTTCATATTACAATGTTTTCTTCCTGTCCATCAGCCGATCGACTATATTTGTGCGTCTTGATACCAACAATCACGAGAGCCTGAAATACTTGCCTGGTGACCATTTAGGAGTTTTCCCTGGCAACAACGAAGATCTAGTTACAACTCTTATCGAGAAGCTGGAGGACGCACCTCCTGTCAATCAAATTGTGAAAGTGGAGTTCTTAGTGGAAAGAAACACAGCATTGGGTAACTATGAAATACATGCAAATATGTTTTTTTTTTCTTGTCATAAAAAAAATACACATTTTTATTATAAAACTACATGAAGTACTTTTATACTACGGGACTGAATGCTTGAATATGATTGGTTGACAAACATTCTAAGGTGTACAGTTATTTTCATGGAAACGCACAGCTAAAGTAGTTCCAGGCAGGTCTTGACCGCATTACATGTCCAGATCACTACAGCCTACAGGTCCTACATGTCCTTACAGCCTACAACAGCAAAAGAACCAAAACCCACAACGACACTGACCAAGCAAATAAATATAGTAAACAATAGGATAAAAACGACAAATTATTTCCAAACTGTAAAAAAATATTTTCATGATTTGTTAAATCAACTTCAGTAATTAATGTGGTTCAGATAACATATTATTTTGAGTTTCTGTTTATTAAACCAATCACCTTCATTGTATTAACTCAAATTTTTAATTTCATTGAACTCAGACGTTTAAGGCAACCAGGTAACATACTTTTTAAAGTTAAATCAAATCTTTTTTACAGTGCATGTTTTTTGCAACAATAGTGTTTTATTATGTACAGAAAGCAACCTGATCTCATGGAAAAATGTACCTTTGGGAACATCATTGCAAAATGCAAAATACATACCAACACAGTACGTACATAACACTGCAGTTTCCAACAGAAATGAACACTAGAGGCAGTAAAACAGCAAGTATTTTTAATCCTTTTCATACAGTTATGATTACAGGGTCAGATTATGGATTAATAAAGGCTTGTTTTTATGTTTCCTTGCACAATATTATGTTATGATCTCAAAACACATTTACCATAGTACATGATTTGTAAACAAATACATTTTGGACTTTGCATCGCTTAACCAGCGCTTTTCTGATGTAACAAGCTTCCTCTGTAGCTCAGCTGATACAGAATTGCACTTGGGATGCGGAGGGCTTGGGTACAAATCCGGTGAAGCATGACTCATGATGAAAGAGCTCAAAGACGAGAGATCAAAAATGAAAACAAGCTAAAATGGCATGATTGCAAATGCTTTTTATGTCACATTTTGTTTTTGTTATTTTAAAACGTAATGGAGCATTAAGCTTAGTGCCACTCACCGGACATATCAAATCTAAAATGCGGTGATACATATAAAAAAACAATATAATAAAAACATAAAATATTCACGTTCATCTGTTTTGGATGAACGCTTTTAGCTTTTAGCGCCACTCAGTGGACATTTCACTTTGAAACTGTCACAAAACTTGCATGACACTACGTATCTTCCTTTTGCAAAAATGTTCCCACCAGTATGTTTTTCCAATGAGCCTGGGCTGACGGAAAGCACATATTCTCTTTGTCCCGCTCTCTCTCCCACTCAAATACACACACATACAGTACGGACACACACTCGCACAGAAACGTGTTGTCAGTGCTGCTCTGAAGAATTTATCAGTAAAATAGTTTAGCAACTTAAAAGCTACATGACATTTCTCGCTAGCGAGGTAAAAATGGTGCTGTTCTTGAAGCAGACAAACTTACAGTTTTGCTATTAGTAGAAAGGCTGCTGCCGAATACTGTTGCGGGATGCAGACTCAGGTAATTGACACAAGCTTAATCTCTCTTTCTAATAACTGCATTAGTCTGCTATCAATGACTTTAAGCCTCTGTCACTAGCTCTTAAATGACATGGGGGACGTGGGATGAGGTGCGTAAGAAATAAGTCCTACACACAAGAGTGTTTAAGGACAAAACCCTGACAAATGTCTTGAAATACAACATCTGAACAATGTTTTGAGGTGTGGTAACCGTAGTATAAGCGGAATAATTGACTCCGGGCCGTTGAATTAGTAGAAAATAATGCACACCTGCTTCACATCGTGGCTGCATTACCACCTCGGGTGTGCATTATTTTCTAATAATTCAGTGGCCTTATTGCTTACATACTAATTATTCCTTACATACTAATCCAAAATTGAAAATATAATATGAAATGGAAAAAAGTATTCTAGAATAACAATCTAGCTTAATAACAGCTTTAAATTGTTTGGTCATTTCTTGCAAATGTCAACAAATGAAAAGCAACTTTCCAAAACAACTTGTCTTTCAATCATCTGCTTTGGTATCTTATGGAAAATGACAGAATCTACATAAAATAATCTGAAATGACATATCACTTTTGATGAACAAACAGAATGAGAAGAGAGATGCAATGTTTCTAGTACTTTGTCCATATAAGTCTGCCAGCCCCCCATTCAAACATTATTTTGATTTCTCCCTTTTGAAGGCTTTCTTGTCGAACAGTGTGTTCATCAGGTGTTCTGGTGTTCACAATGAGCCAAAGATCAGGGTAACCTGGTCCATAGTGCTCCTCATGTCACATTTACTGGAAAGTGAGATAGCTTTCATTCATATCACTTACAATAACACTTACAACTGATATCCATCAGGATACCGTACTTAAAACAGATCCTGTATTCTGAGGGTTTATAAATTATACAATTCACTACTCAAAATGTATGCTGACATCGAGTAGATTAGCATTCACAAACTTATTATGCTTAACCTGACAATCTGTAAAGTATGCATGCATCTTTTTAAAGATAAAAATGCATGCTGGCATGCTATTGTTTGATTCCTTTGCAAATCTGACTGCATCAAAAATATTTTTGATGCCAAATGAAGTGCTTTCAATCACATATCTATCAGGGTTTCATCTCTTGTGCCAGAGGTGCAGTCCCATTTCCCTATTTGAGCCGTTTCATTCTATTTGTACTCTTTTGTTGAAGTTTTCCCTCATCATATATAGTATGGTTATTTATCTTGCCTCTGTGCATGGAAAGAATTATGATTATTTCACAGTTGTTGTGTTGAAGAGATAAGAGAAGGTGTTAGAGAGATACTACATATATTTTTGGTGGTACTGACCTATCATGCAGGACCTACATATCAGAGTCTTTTAAAAAGGTTAGCTCAAGTGAGATTTCTCACTCTTTCTTGTTGAGAAATATGTCAGGATGACTGAAAACTGGTCAGTGACCTTTACAGAAGGAATATGAGGTTGCTGCAACTCTTTTTCCTTGATCTGACAATCATTACAGATGTGGTCTCATTGAAGCATGCATTATTGTGCATAAAAGAGGTATTTTAACAAAAGTAGGTGCCTTGGGCACATCATCAGGGTACAGTTCACTCAAAAATGAAAACTCTGTCATCATTTACTCATCCACATGTCCTTCTAAACCCATACAACTTTCTTTCTTCTTTGGAATACAAATGGAAAGGTCTATGGGCCTCAAAAAAAAAATGATAAAAAGCACCATGAAAGAAGTCCAAATTACCTGTCCGCTATATTCCAAGTCCTCTGGAGGCATATAATAGTTTAATGTGTGAGGAAAAAAGCTACAATTTAAGTCATTGTTTGCTTAAATATTCTCCTCCACCATAACTTTCTAATCTCATTTGCATTTGTGAATATCTGAATGTCACATCAATGACAAACTATAGAAGAAGACGAGATTTTCAGCGAATAATGACTTAAAGGATTCGTTTACTTCAGAATTAAAATTTCCTGACAATTTACTTGCCCCCAAGTCATCCAAGATGTTTATGTCTTTCTTTCTTCAGTCGAAAAGATGGTTTTTGAGGAAAACATTTCAGGATTTTTCTCCATACAGTGGACTTCACTGGGTTACAACGGGTTGAAGGTCCAAATTGCAGTTTCAGTGCAGCTTCAAAGGGCTCCACACGATCCCAGCTGAGGAATAAGGGTCTTGTATAGCGATCATTTCCTCACACAAACCTAAAGTATGACTAAAATATAGTGCATACATCATACTTTTATTGCACTTTAGTAATTTTTGGAGCTTGATATCAATGCATGTTGCCTTGATTTTTTTTTTTTACTGCATGGAAAAGAGGACTTCCACTGTAGAAAGAGTCATACAGGTTTGGAACGACATGGGAGTGAGTAAATAATGACAGAATATTCTTTTTTTTTTTTTTTTTGGGTGAACTATCCGTTTAAGTAATCTAAAGTAGAGCAGTACTCTGTGTGAAGTATCTAAACATAAGTAAATCATTGCCTAAATCGGGATTAAATTGAAAAATCTAGGTCATGTCTGCATTCTTAACAAATCAGAATCTCTTCATGTTCTTCAGGTGTGATAAGTAACTGGACGGATGAGAGTCGTATTCCACCCTGTACCATCTATCAAGCTTTCAAATACTTCCTGGACATAACCACCCCTCCTAGTCCTCAACTATTGCAACAGTTTGCTCCTCTAGCAACTAATGAGAAACAGAGAAAGAGACTAGAGGTGCTCAGCAAGGTAAGAAAACACTGCATGCCTGCACACAAACTTGTGCGTTTCTCTAATTATCATGTGATGCATTCATTTGCATCAATACAAGCCGTGCTAAAGCTCAGTAATGATCTAAGACCCGTTTTCATACACCGTATTAGACAAAAGGCGTCACGTCTCCACATGCATCCCTGCATTTTCCGCCTCAAATCGGCAGTAATTTTCTCAGTTTGATAACTTATTAGCTCTGAAAATCAACCCCCTCCTCCCCACTTCTTTTTTTCCTCTCCCATGCCTGTCTTGCTCTCTCACACAAGCCTCTCAGTGTCAACTCGAAGACATGGAAATATTTCTCTTTCATTGCTTCCCACTGAAGCAATTTTTCGATATGTTGCTAAAAATGGTTGCTTAGTTAGTGAGTCATTCTTTTTTGGTTCAAATGATTCTTATGAAGGAATGGAGTGAAGCAGGATGGCAACTCCCCACAGTGTCTCTCTGCCTGATTAAAATAAACATACAATTTACTTCTGTATATTTTAAGCATTTATTTGGAAAACACTAGTGAAAGTTTGGGTTCTGTAAAATTTTTAAATGTTTTTGAAAATGGTCTCTTAGGCTCACCAAGGCTGCATTTATTTGATCAAAAATACAGTAAAAATTGTGAAATATAATTAGAAATTAAAATAACTTTTTTTTTATTATTTTAATATATTTTAAAATGTAATTTATTCCTGTGATGTCAGCTGACATCAACATCATTATTCCAGTCTTTAGTGTCACATGATTCTTCTGAAATCATTCTAATATGCTGATTCGCACTGTTTAATATTTTTGTGGAAATCATAATACATTTATATTTCAGTATTTTTTATGAATAAAGTTAAAAAGAACAGCATTCATTTAAAATAGAAATCTTTTATTCTATTAAATGCCTTTACTGTCACATTTGTCAATTTAATGAATAAAAGTAACAGTTATGTTTGAATTACCCACAACCCTTGTCTTTTCCATTGAGTTTTCTGCATCTAGTTTACTTATAATCACAGTGTTCAGTTCTTTCTCCCATTGTTTCTAAAATTCATTATTTGCTATCAAAAACAAGAAGGCAGTAACGGTAGAGTTTTTCTTCAGGTAATAGCTGAAGGTCAGAAAGGATCAAGAAATCTATGATGAAGAAATTATCAGGAAAAATGAGCAAGTAGTCTATATGATTTTTCCTCCACTGTTTTTTGTAATTTTTTGAAGCCATATGATCAGGTAGTGTGATTAAAAATAACTATTAGAAAGTATGAACTAAGTTTTTGGTACATTTTTTTGAGCTTGACAGCTCTAGTAAAACCACTTTTATTGTATAAAAAAAGAACATTGTCCTAAATAATAATTTATGTTCAAAATATCACATACTGTAGATTAGGATTGACATGATGGTGAGTACATGGTGTCAAAAACTCTCTTTAAAAGGAGAGATCCGAGAAAGACATTTCTGGCTCTGTTTTACACTCACATGACTAACGCTTATTCGCAAATTACAACGTTGACAGTTTTTTTACTCGCTTCTTGCTGTCAGTTCACGGCTTGCAGAATGTTTTGAACGTTTGCCATTCACTGCCACTCATCCAGAGCTCATGTGCCAAACCAGAGCTACTGAGAACATCTTGTTGATGTCATGTGCTTCATTCTGTGTCTCCTCAGGGTTTGCAGGAGTATGAGGAGTGGAAGTGGTACAATAACCCCACCATAGTGGAGGTGTTGGAGGAGTTCCCGTCCCTCCAGATCCCCTCCACCCTGCTCTTGACCCAGCTACCCCTCTTACAGGCACGATACTACTCCATCAGCTCCTCTCCAGACCTCCATCCAGGAGAGATCCACCTCACTGTGGCGGTGGTGTCCTATCGGCCCAAAGGTAAGAAAAAAAAGAAAAGAAAAACCAGAGGGGATCGCAAAGGGGTTGCTTTTTCATAGTTCAGGAAACTTAATGGTTATGTTCATGTAAAAAATGCTTATAATTAAAAAAAAAAACAGTAAAAATGCTACAGTAAAAACCTTTTAACTGGTTAGCTGGAGGTTACTTATATATATGGTGAAATTTTTTTAAATGGTTTACCATTGCATAATATGTAATGCAAGCAGTGTTGGGGTAACGCATTACAAGTAACACGAATTACACAATCAGATTACTTTTTCAAGTAACAAGTAAAGTAACGCATTAAAATTCAAAAGTAACGCATTTTAAATCTACAACAAATAATTTTATTTTTCAAATAAGTAATGCGAGTTACTTTATTTTCCCATTTATTGACTGACAGCTCTCCTGTCCCCATGTTGAGAGAAAGTGCAGAGGCGTTGTGTACGCTCACTACACTGTGTGAACATTATGGTTATTGTAGTTCTAGACTAAATGTGAGGATACATTTACTCATCTCACTTGCACAAAAACAGATTCAGTATTCCTCAAAATGAATAAAAACAGTGAAATGCAAACTCAGAATTTTACGCAAACCTGGACTAAATAAATGGTAAATAATACATATATACTTTATGCATTTAATCTCACTTTATTAACCTATGTCTTTGTTGCTGACCTTCAATGTTCAAATTCAACCATACTAATAAGCAAAACTGACTTTGATAAACATCACTTTTTTTTTTGCATTTCCTTCAGCCTGAGCTTATTCATTTCACTTTTGGTGTGAAAGGGCCTTTACATTTGCCAATAAAATATAACTTTGTTTTTTAATATAAAAAAAACAAGAAACAAAAAACAAGCTAGCCCAGCCCAGGTGAGAAAAAGAAACACAAAAGTAATGTAATGCATTACTTTGCATAAAAAGTAAGACCATTTGCTACTTTTTTAGGGATTAACGCAGTATTGTAATGCATTACATTCCACAATCACACACAAGTCAAATGAAGATTCACCGCTATGCTCCTCACACCAGAGTCCAGTATCTCTCAAACATGGTGTTTTTTGTTTGATTGCATGACACTGTGCAAATCTATACACAAGTATTGGCCTTGTTTTATGGACAGGCCACTTACTATGAACACTTACTATGTGATTTTCTGTTTTACCACCTGCATTATTATGGTGATTATTAGTATATTTTAAGGCAAAAAGCAGATTTTGATAATTCAAGTAATAATACCTAAAACAATGTGACTGTGTTATTTACTGGCAACCACAGCTGCAGTTTTTTATCATAAATTTAACAGAACATTTTTTCGAGTGAGATGTTAAAATTACTTCTAAATTTACTTAAAAAAAAATAGAATCAAGTAAAACAATAAGTACAGTATATGTATGTACACTACATCAGCTAAATTTGATTCTATCCATATATTTTGGATGAATAAGATGAGAAATGTTTGAGTTCATATTCACTTATCTTGAGATTGCAGATTTTGGTATCTTGGCTGATCTAAACACAGCAAGCATTATCAAACTTGCATAATAGACAGTATATACCTGGTATTAACATTTTTTTGTTTGTTAGTTTGTGTTTGTTTTATATCAATATGCAGAGATATACTGAGACCCTCTATTTGATGAAAGCTAATGGTCACCAGAAACACATTTGAGATGCAAGTTTGTACCAGGTGTTAACAGTAATGTATCTCAGCTGAGCACTTTAACACCAGATGTTCAAAGCACGTGTAAACAGGACCCAATGTTATATTTAACTAATGCAATCCACTTCACGGTGTTAAACGTTTCCAGTGCTTCTTTGTCACTCATTTCAAACTGTGAGTGTCACACTAAACAGCCTCTCACTTTCAATGACATACAGCCTGAAAACTCACATTTCCCCAACAGTGATATCGTATGAATAATTGGGTGCTTAATAAGAGACTATGAACTTAATTAGCAATTTGACTGAAGTGCCTAATGAATTGTGAATAATCTGTATTGTCAAAAGAGAAACCAGGCTGATTGTCTGTGGTATTAGACTATTCATCTAATAACTGCTCATTTATTTTAAAGATAGGGACTACATAAAAATTAAAAGATCAAATTAATTCTAGATCTGCTCATTTGCTGTTAAGCCTTTTTTGTTAACATGCGCAAAAGAGAGAAACTGTGATCTAATCTCTTTTCCACAATTTTAATGCATTGTAAACATGTAATTATGTGCATAATGGCGTAATTGGCGGTTAAAATATAGCAATTTCACTCCATTTGAAGCAAGTGATGTCAGCCCTGTGCAGTCCTAAATTGCCAGGCATTAGATCGGTGTCGGAGGATGTCAGGTTAAAGGATTATGTGTTTTATTCCGGATAGATGGAGAGGGTCCTGTACACCATGGAGTGTGTTCCTCCTGGCTCAACAGCTTGGAAGAAGATGATACGGTGCCATGCTTTGTCAGAGGGTAAAGCTCTCAAATATGTCCACTGAGGGTAGTTTTCTTGTGGATTTGATGGAATCAAATGATGTATTTTGTGTTTCAGGGCTCCAACATTCCGTATGCCAAAAGACAGCCAGGTTCCGTGTATTCTGATTGGTCCAGGCACTGGAATTGCTCCATTCAGAAGTTTCTGGCAGCAGAGACTCTATGATATTGAAAATAAGGGTAGGCTTGTGATTGCTTCTAAATTTAAATTCTAAGTTCTGAAAAAGGAAAGCGTCTTTTGTTTGATTAATGTTAATTTATTATTTAAAGTCCCCCTGTAGTCAATTATTTTATCACTTAAAACTCATCTTTGATCACCAAAATGACATATTTAAACATTTTTTCCAGTGATTTTTTTTTTCATGCATTAAAATAGTTTGAATATAACTCTACACCCTTGCCTAATTTAATATTCTCGGAACAATGAATATGCAAATTAGCCGCGCCTCCACTCGGTCACGGCAGCTCACAGAGTCTACTGTTGCTGTAGTGACGAGCAATATATGCTTACGTATTGCTATATATGCTTATATATTGCTTATATGCTAATATATTGCAAAATAAGCTATATATACTTATTTAACTTTATAGTGTTAAATAAAAAACCCTTTGTGCATAACGTTACCGTCAGATGAAATCCTGCAGGCGCCCGTGCCTTCTAAGTAGGCGACATGCAATAAATGCACAACCTTGAATGAGCGAGGATTTCCAGTGTATTTACTTGAACTCATCAGGTAGGCTAAAATCTATGGTTTGACCCATTCCAGACCTAGCCAAAATAAGAATTTAAAATGGACTGAATAAAGCTTTCTCCGAACTTGACGTGTGATGCCACACTGACTGACATATGCACACGAATTATGGTCACATGCCCAGAGCAGTATTGTTTTAGCTATGTTTCATAGTATTAAAATATTTCGAAGGTCAAAAACATCTTTGTTGTCTTTACTTCAAATCAGCTGTCACTTTAGCTACTTTGCCGTGATATGCGCTCGCACACTGGCACAGCCCTTGCGACGGTTCTGTCGGACACATAACTGTAATTAAAATTATTAGCCTTTTGCTTGACTATGTTAAATATATCTCAGAGTCAGACAGCTGACTTCTAACAATCAGTATCCCAAACGCTTTGAACAACTCAGAACGTCAGTGGAGAAAGGCAAATGGTTCATCATAACACCATAATATACATCATAGACTCGCTATATATTACTAAATCTACACAATTTTTCATATCAGCAGAAAATATACCGGGATAACCTGGCTTCTCTCTTCTGCTTCAGAGCGGTCATAATTAATGATATGCTAAAGCCCGCCGGCACGTTGTCTTGATTGGTTACAAGGTAGTCTGTGACGTCACAAGCACCCACTATTTCAAACCGCGGGTTTTAGACTGTCTTTGGTTTACTGCAGTTTTAAACATAAAATACTCAGCAATGGTGCTGTCTTATGAATTTGCACATGGTTTGTCTTAAAGCATATTAAAAATACAACATAGACATATAAACAACATTAAAAACTTGATTTTCACCACAGGGGGTCTTTAATACATTTTCAAGTGTGACTTTTAACACTTATATATTTAACACAAAACCAGTCATAAGTCGCAAGGGTATATTTGTAGCGATAGCTAACGATGCATTATAAATTATCGATTTTTTCTTTTATTCCAAAAATCATTAGGATATTAAGTAAAGATCATGTTCCATGAAGATATTTTGTAAATTTCCTACCGTAAATATATCAAAAAATTATTTTTGTGAGTGTATATCTCTTGCTAAGGACTTAATTTGGACAACTTTAAAGGCGATTTTCTCAATATTTTGATTTTTTTTTTTGCACCCTCAGAATCCAGATATTCAAATAGTTGTATCTCGGCCAGATACTGTCCTATCCTAACAAACCATACATCAATGGAAAGCTTATTTATTCAACTTTCAGATTCTCAGTTTCCAAAAATCGACCCTTATGACTGGTTTTGTGGTCCAGGGTCACATATGTGTTCTACTTTTTGTAGAACATTTATTCATTTATTTTATTTGTAAGTTGTTTTAATTGCTTGAATGTACAAACTCAGATTTAAATTTGCATTTAAATTTCCTGAAAAGGGTCAAGCATTGTTTGTTTGATTAATTTGTTATCTAATGCTGTGATATTCCATCACTTTTTATAGAATAAAATGAAATAAAAAGTTTATTTATTTTTATTTATTAATTTATTTTATTTATTATTTTGTTTTGTGTATATTTTTTTCCAAAAAAAAAAAAAAATCAATATAAATGTATTATTATTTATCATTTTAATTTTAATTATTTATTTATCATTTTAGGATTAATTGATCATTTGCATATAATTAACATGTATAGTTATATTTTCACTAATATACTTTGGCATTTGTCATTAAGTTAAAAGGTTAGTTGACCCAAAAATGAAAATTATGTTATCATTTACTCACCCTTATGTTGTTCCAAACCTGTATGAGATATTTTGAAGAATGTTGGTATAACCAGTCAGTTGATGGTAGCCATTGACTTCCATAGAAGGAAAAAAAAATTACTATGTAAAATTACAGTGGTTACCATCAACTGTCTGGTTACCAACACCCTCACCATTTTGTGTTCAGCAGAAGTAAGAAACTCATACAGGTTTGGAACAACATAAGGGTGAGTAAATGATGACATAATTTTCATTTTTGGGTGAACATCCCTTTAAAACTTTTGGCATGTTTTATTTCACCAGGAATCAAGGCATGCCCCATGATCTTGGTTTTCGGTTGTCGGCAGTCACAGATTGACCACATTTACAAGGAAGAGACCATCCAGGCCAAGAACAAGGAAGTGTTTAAAGAGCTTTTCACCGCATACTCCAGAGAGCCTGGGAGACCAAAGGTGAGAATATTATACCTCGGCAAATATCAGTGAGGATATTTCAAATCCATTTGTACTCCAGCATTAGTGAGGGTTTAGCTAGATTGCCCATGTGAATCATAGAGATTAGTGGGAAAATGAAAAATGGACCTTTTTGAAGAAAGTCAGATTTTTCCTGTTTTTTTATTTAGCGAGCAAAGCAAAGGCTTTCTGACTGATCAAATAATAGTCAAATCTCCATGTGGCTCAGATGTCTATTCAGTCCCTTACCTCACAATTTCGTATTCTTTTCTCAGAAATACGTCCAGGATGTGCTTCGCGAGCAGCTGTCTGAAACAGTGTACAAGTATCTGAGAGAAGAAGGAGGACATATCTACGTCTGTGGGGACGTCACCATGGCCGGAGATGTACTGAAAACAGTCCAGCAGATCTTTAAACTGCACGGCAACTTGTCTCTGGAGGATGCCGGCTTCTATATCAGCAAACTAAGGGTCAGATCCCACTTTTTTTTCAAAATTTTACACTGTAGCCGCTTTTCCACCGAAATTACCTGGAACAATTTGCCCCAGGAACTTTTTCCCCCAGACCTGTTGCTGTCTGTGTTTCCAATGCGGTCTAAAGTACCATGAAGATAGTCTGGTGACGTAGGACTGCGCTCGACTTTCCAGTTCCTGCTGGATTTCGTCCTCCACATATAAGCTTAATAAAGCCTGAACCTTGTCCATTGTTTGTATTCTTTAAACTACATTGTTGATTTGAATAGCAAACAACTCTTACTGCATGCACCGCAACAGACGTTTAAAAATGGTGGTTGAAATAAAATGCTGCGTGGAGTCAACCAATCAAAATGCTGCGTGATCTCAACCAATCAGCATGTTCAGCGCCCAAGTCCCACCCCCGAAAGTTCCTGTTTGCGAGCAGGAGGGGGGACATTTTTACCCGGAACTTCATTTAGAACCTGGTTCCTGCAGTCGAAACACACAGAGTACCAACCCAAAGTCCCTAGTTCCTGGGGAAAGTTCCTGCGGTGGAAACACAGCTTATATTTAGTGGTGCTATTTGGCTATTTATTTAAAACTGACGCTTTGTGTGCAAAGGTAAATCAAGTACAAGGTCATCTGAGAAGTTCCAGTTACTTTTTTCAAACTGTTTTCTCCTCTTTCTTGTTGAAGGATGAGAATCGATACCACGAGGACATTTTCGGTGTTACCCTGCGCACTTATGAGGTCACCAACCGTCTAAGGTCGGAGTCTATTGCATACATCGAAGAGAGCAAGAAAGACACGGATGAGTAAGTCCTGTTTGCTTCTTCTTCATCCGTCCCCCTCTCTCCTCGAGTTGCCTTGGGTTATCCGTGCTTGTAGGAGGACCTTGTGCTATGTAGATTACTGTAGATACTGCCTCTGGACCGGCATCACTGAATGCCAGCGGTAACCATAGAGACGGAGGCTGAGAAGAGGCTGCAGCGTAACAGGATTAGTGAGAAGAGAGTGGCTGTGCTATTCTCTGTTTGTGCTCTTACAGATAAGAGCTTGTTCATTGCACACTTGCAGTAAGAGCGGAGGGAGGGAGAAGTGCTTTAACCGTAGCTCGCTTAACTGGCCTTTTCACAGTATGGCCACCATAGTTCCTGTGAGAGGTGTCACTTATTTTGATGTTTTATGATGAAAGTCCTTGTGTTGGAGGACAAGAGGTACCTTACAGTTTCTCGCCATGTGTCATCTGGTACTCTGTTGGACGGTGGGCAAAATTGAATAAATATATATATATATATATATATATATATATATATATATATATATCAATCAATTAATCGCATCTAACATAAAATATATAATATATTTACAAATATATATATATATATTTACAAATATATATATATATATATATATATAAACTTTTATGTTAGATGTGATTAAGATTAATCGATTTGACAGAAATGTTGAAATGAATGCATAAAATATGAAATGTGAGCATGATTAAAGCATGAAAGGTGTTTATTATTCAAATTACTTTCATCATATGCTGATTAATTAATCAAATTAATCACAATTACAGCCCACATTTTTTTATGTAAAATGAAAAAAGGCATGAAATATGAAAAACAAACTACCGTCTGTAAGATTTTTTAAATGTTCTTGAAAGTCTCTTCTGCTCACCAAGGCTGCATTTATTTAATCCAAAATATAGTAAAAACAGTAATATTGTGAAATATTATTACAATTTAAAATAGCTGTATTTATTTAATTATATATTTAAAAATGTAATTTATTAATGTGATGTAAAGCTGAATTTTCAGCATCATTATTCCAGTCTTCAGTGTCACATGATCCTTCACAAATCATTCTAATATGCTGTTGCATTTAATTATTATTAATTAAAATATAAATCTATTAATTATATTTTATATTTTGTGATTGATATATACACTGTATGCATACCCTCTCTACCCCTCCCCTTTTTCTCCTCTTTTTAATCTCTTTTAATCTTTTTTTCTTCTTTTACAGGGTGTTTTGTTCATAGTTTCATTTTCAGTCCATATCGCTGGTTTTTGCTCATAATCAGCCAACCAGAAGCATGATGGGACACCAACCATGATTCGGGAAAACTGTGCCAAGTTTGTCTAATTCAAAAATGGTTTCTTCTTTTCCTTTTTTTTTAAATGCAATATTTCATTTTCTTTGCTAGGTCTTGCATCTCTATGATCAAATCTGTATTAATACAAACACCTTTCACTTGAATTTCTGAATGCACTTTTTTGTGTGTCTTTATGCTTTGTCCTCAATGGGCTGCGTGCACTTAGTTATGGCCTGCCTTTTTAACGTGTAAGCAAGATCAGTGGCTTTTCTGATGTACAAACATGCGTAGATATCGACTTTTGACCATTAAGAGATGGGAAGCATTTGATTTAGTTAGTGAGTCTTGGGGTTATTATGCACATTATGATCTGTTTTCATTAAAGACCAAGTCTCTATCCATGATAAAAAGAGAGGATGTGCTAGTATTTACTAAGGGTGAGTCATCTTTAAAAGAACCAAACACGGACCAAGAGATGAACTGAGTGAAAACATAACCAGTTCGCTTTGCATTCACACTGTCCTTGATCTTAAAAGTGGGTTCAGATCTCATTTTGGTCCATATTAGTTCATTTTGGTTGTGAAAGAGTCAATTATATTATCAGTTATATTAATTATAATATTAATTTCTTCCTCCTCCTCCTCCTCTTCTTCTTCTTCATAATAATAATATTTATATTCAATTTAATATTATTATCATCATCATCATGATAACACTTTACTATAAGGTCCCATTATGTAATGCAAAACACGTTACAGTATTTATTCACCTTTGTTAATGTTAGTTAATAAAAATACAATTGCTAATTGTTAGTTCAGGTCCACTAAATAATATTACCAGATAGAACTTTTGGTTTTTGATAATGTATTAGTAAATGTTGAAATTAATATTTACTAAGATTAATAAATGATTTAGAAGTATTTTTGATTGTTAGTTTATGCTAGCTTATGTAGTTAACTAACATTAAGCAATGGAACCTTATTGTAAAGTGTTTTGGTTATTTTATTGAATATAAAAATCACGTTTCAAAATAGAAATATATCTTTGACCCCTAAAACAAACAAAATGTAAAAAAAAATACTCTATGGACAGACATGGTATTTTTACAAACAATCAGCATTTTCTATACAACTAGTTGTTGATGTTTTTTTTTAACAATAATACTTGTATTTTTATTTTAGTTATAATATAAAATACATTTTTAAAATTTGACTGAGAATTAAACAACTCTTTCCCTGACAAAATTTTCTGTCATTTATGAGACAACGCTTACCCGCCATTGACAGATTTTTTCCATCCATGGTTTCACTGTTATACGGTAGGGGGCGCTATGAGAACATGCGCTATGAAACATGCATCTTCTCAAAGAGTTCAGAATCTCCAGATCAAAACACAGGTGAAGAAGAAGAATGAACAAAAAATAGAAGCATTGCTTATGCACATGTAAGCTAAAGCGATCATCAAACATTAAATAGCATATAAATCAAAACTGCTTGATATTCCTGAATGAAATGTTGGACCCATGACAAGGTATAGGACTGTGCAAGCTTTGAGGGTGTTGATGGACTCGATCTATGTTTTGATCATTCAATCTATGAATCTGATTCTGACGTAGTCTTTCACAAAACTGCGAGAAAGACTTTCTCAGTTTTTGGTTCAAAATGTTACTTTTTTTAATGAAACTTAGCCACATTCAAGTGTTGACAAAAAAAGAATGCATGAAGCTAGAATAAAATGTTTGTGGTTGTTTTTTCCCCTTTGTGATCTTTCCTTTGATATGATGTATGTTCAGATAATTCAACAAAATATTCTGGGGGCCATGAAAGTTTTGTGAAAATGTTCAAAAATGCTGGCGCAGGCTGGCAACTTCTGATAGAGATAATATATGTAAATATATGCCTGCGTACCAGCTGTGTAGAAGACGAGTTAGAAAAACCATGCTTTATCACTCCGAAAAAACACTTTATTTTACAGTGTCCTTGTTACACATTACATGCACTTACTATAGTATTAACAGTAAATTATGCATAATTACATGTAACTAACAGTAAGTACCTGTAGTTAATTAATATTACTCAGTACTTAAAGGTGCAGTGTGTACATTTTAGCGGCATCTAGCAGTGAGGTTGCGAATTGCAATATAGAGAAGCTACGATGGCCAACACAGGACAAAGATGTCATTGTCTGAGACAGAAGAGAATAGCCAGTCAAGCAAACGTGCGCTGTTGAGCAATTTGTCCATTTAGTGCTACTGTAGAAACATGCTGGCTAGAGCCGCACGATTAATTGTAAAAAATAATCGCAATCTCGATTCAAACACCCACGCAATCTTATTTATTATTGACGATTCGCCAGTGTCTGTTAAACCTTTGACAAAATCATACTGGAACATTCAAATCTGTGTTCGTGCTGCCGTTCTGAGCCAGAGAGAGAAGTTTTGAACCACACAATAGTAGTATTTCTGTTACAAATATTCAAATGATCACAGAAGTACTGAGATAAAAGTTTAAAGTTAGGATATAAACACTGATGTCTGTGATAGCAATCAAAATAGAGCAAACCACCTTTTGAAATGAACATGGCGCTTCAAATAATGGTTGTATCGATTACATCTTATGCCACTAGGTGGCGACAAGTGACTGTTAAAAAATGTATTGTCATTGAATCATTCATTCAAAAGATTCATTCAAAAACACTGATTCATTCAGTAATGAAACAAGTATTTATTAACAAGTCATTGAATTCATTAAAAAAAATTTTTTTTTAAATAATTAATTTAAAATTATAATAATAAATTTTTTTCCCAGCAATTAATATTTTGTCAGAACCTCTAATAAATTCCCTGTTATTTTTAGTTGTATATTCAGAATCATGGGAGAATCGTGACCTTTATTTGAAACCAAAAAATCGTGATTCTCATTTTTTCCAGAATCGTGCAGCTCTAATGTGGGCACAAAATGGTGGCTTAACATGTAAGGGGACCCGTGGTGTATGTAGATAGAAATGGCTCATTCTAAGGTAATAAAAACATAACGGTTCACTATGTAAGGTCTTTATACACTACTGGAAACATAGTTACGTATATTATATTTCTGTCAGTAGATCCTCCTAAAATTCACACATTGCACCTTTAAATGTATAATTACACTGGAACAAGGACACCTTAAAATATCATCACTGGTTACCGTGCATCTGAACATGCTAAGGTGGTTAGTTGTAAATGTTTGTCTTGTTAACAACTAGCCCTCAATATGGAAAGAAATATAATGAATTTAAAGAAAAAAATAGAATGGTTATTTATTTTTATTATTTCCTGATGCACTAAAAACATCTCACTTTTGAAATTAATTCAGTGAATAAAAACATGAGTGTGGATTTAAAGAAAACTGGTTGGATTTTAAGATCAATAAAATTAAGATGAGGCTAATTTTGAATATTCAATATGCATTTATCTCAAGCTAACTGTAAGAAAAGACTTCAGGAGTTTTGAATATCTCTCTAGGCTGGTTCTTTTATGAAACACCCTGATTTTCAGTATTCAGGAGGAACTGACAAAAATGAAAGAGGTGATGCACCTGTTGTGCTTTATTATACTTCTATATCCCTTTTTCCTCGCTTCTCTGAGACATGGCTGTGATGACACTTTTCTTTGGATCCAACTGAGACCTGGATTTCTTCTTTAGATTTACGATCAACCGTTGTAGTTATTGTTTTGTATTAAAGGGTAAACGCTTGCAACAGAGAGCAAAAAATCAATGCCGCGCATAGTTCAATTTCTTTTTTTCTTTTTTTTTTTGCATGCAATGCCTTTTTGATGGCTTTAAAAGGACGGGTTTCTGGAGATGAATCCTTTAAGAAAAGTCACTGTTTTGCTTCTGATATGTATGTTCGGTTAGATCCTAGCTCGCTTCGGATTTGCTTGGAAAACTTTGAGTTATGAGTGGCCTCTGGCATGAAAAATATTACATGAGGTAATTTGATTTCAAGGGACTTTGCTTTCTGTTGTCTTTCTGTAGGAGAATATTCTTGTTCTATGTATGCTGTTAAAACTGAATGTTTCCTTCCCCACATTTGGGTTTTGCACCGTTTAAACTCTGTGATTATAAAAAGTATGGCAAAAAAGAAACACACACATGCATATATTAAAAGGTACAGTAAATATCTAAATATATATGAGAATTTTTTAAGAATGTATTTTGATTATGGGTATTGATTTGGTTTTGTCCCACTGAGTTGCTTGTAATATATTTCGTGAATATGATGTCTAATCTTTACTTAGTTTGGGGGAACCTGAAGCATTATTCTGAATGCATGATGTTACAGTCCTGTTCTTCTCTTAACCTGCACTGTGTGTGTCCATTTAACTGTTGTGATCGCGTCCTTCCTCTGTGACTGGACGGAGAAGAAGCTTACGGGATTTAATTTTCTCTTTTTGTGTTTGTTCTTTGCTGCTGCTAAAAGAAACTGTTCCAATCAATTTCCGCTGTTAATCTTATATTGTGGAACTTCGAACATTGAAACATTTGCCATTTTAATGCATATACTGCAAGAACTTTGCATCTACTTAATAATAAAAAACATTTGTATGTCAAGACTTGAAGTTATTTGCTGTTCTTTCTAAAGCAAACAATTTTAAATTGTATGTCGTGTAAAGTTCAGTTACAACATTTGTAATGCATAAAAGAATATGTGAAATTTTGAGCTTTTGGAGATTATGGTGTGTTTCATGTAATAATTTTAATGTATTAATTCCAATGTGTGAACGGCTTGTAACAAAACTTAAAAAAACAAGTCCTTCCTTGACTTCCCAGGGTGTCTATGAAAGCCTGTCAACCGATTTTTATGCGAAGGACTCGGGACGTTTTTGCCGGGAAAATGAAAAGGATGTGACGTTTACGCACGCTGCCAAGAGTCTTCATTTTATGACGCATTAAACGGATTAATTCAAACTATAGTCTCACATAGCCAGCTCTAGTCGCAAACTATCTTAACAGTGTAATTTTAATTACCTCATCTGTCGACATGATGCTGGGGAATTGCAGAGCTGGTGCAAACATATCCACATCGCTCTGATCAGATGCTTTCTTACCCGCAGCTTTCTCATCGCTGTCATTGTTGTCTTTATTTTGTTTGTTGAGAGGAATGCGCATGCAGCACGAATTTACATATTCATCAAAACGTCACTCTCAGCAGCTGGATGGCGTCGGGATGTTTGTTAACACGATTGCTGCAAAGGTATTTCCATTTTTTTTTTCCTTTGTAGGAGTGTAACGTATTTAAACCGAACCGAAAAAGCACGATACAACACCCACGATACGTACCGCGATACTCTCATGGCGTACCGAACGCGCCCCGCCCCTGCTGCCTCGCCCAGCCCTGGCCCATTGCATCTAACATACACAACCAATACAGCATTGCATAACCACCAATAATTTGCAATAAGCTCTGCGTTTTGTTACTTTAGATAAGAAACAAAATGTCACCTTTCAAATTCTGTGAATTTTATCATGAAATTAAAACAAAAAATGCAGTTTTGACGCTCTTTAATGTGGCGTGACAGATCGCTGTACAGCAGCAGCACGGAGCGCGAGTGAACGCGATCATCTCTTCCTGTTTAATACTAGTTACAGAATAAACATGAATGAACATCTGAAGGTACGTTAAAAGATACAGTACAACTTACTGAATCATATAATATGTCTGTAATCCTTCAGTCAGTGTTTCAACTCGGAAAGACGTCAATAAAACAGCTTGTAAACACTGTCATGTAGCATTTACCTCAGTTGAGTCCACAGCTTGTTAGTTCACCAGAGAAATTAATTCTTTTGCTAAGTATTAGCCTATGTATTCATTATATTTTACTTAACTTGTTAGTGATGTCTTGATTATTATGTGTTTAAAGGATTAGTTCACTTTCAAATGAAAATTAGCCCAAGCTTTACTCTCCCTCAAGCCATCCTAGGTGTATATAACTTTCTTCTTTCTGATGAAAACATTCTGAGATATATTAATAAATATTCTGATGCATCTGAGCTTTATAATGGCAGTAATGTGCTACCAAATGAGTATGAGTTGAAGAAAGCGTCTCCATCCACATCCATGCATCCATCATAAACATATTCCACAGTTTATAAAGGCCTTCTGAAGTGAAGCGATCCGTTTGTGTTAAAAAAAAAAAAAATCCATATTTAACAAGTTATGAAGTAAAAAATTTCAGCTTCCGCCAGACCGCCTTCCGTATTCTTCAAAAAGCTTACACTGTACGTCCTACGCCTTCCCTATTCAACTGATGCAACAGTTCCGTTTTTTCCGTAATTTGAATATGGAAGGCGTCTGGCGGAAGCTAGATATTTTACTTCATAACTTGTTAAATATGGATTTTTTTTTTTACACAAACGCATCGCTTTGCTTCAGAAGGCCTTTACTAACCCTCCGGAGCCACGTGAAATATGTTTATCATGGATGGATGTGGATGGAGACACTTTCTTCAGCTGCCGTTATAAAGCTTGGATGCATCAGGATATTAATTATAATATCTCCGATTGTGTTCATCAGAAAGAAGAAAGTTATATACACCTAGGATGGCTTGAGGGTGAAAAGTTGTTCATAATCATAGGGGAACCACTTTTGGTGCTATATCTTTAAAGGTGCTCTACTGCACCTTTTCAAATGGCGCTATGTAGAACCCATAAGAGGTGCCATATCACATTTTTTTTCTTCAACAAAAATGGTGCTAAACAGCATCAACAGTGGTTCTTTGGCCGTAAAGAACCTTTAAAGGGGCTTTACAGGTTCTTTGTACAGCAGTGGTGCTATATAGCACCTTAACCACCCCAAAGAACCACTGAAGAACCATACAGAGGCTTAACAGGTTCTGTATACGGCAGCGGTGCTATAGCACTTCAGTCATCCCAAAGAACCAGTGAAGAACCAAGATTTGCTGCTATACAGCACTTAAAGTGGTTCCCCTATGATTACGAGCCAAAGAACCACTTTTAGTACTATATAGCACCATTTTTTTTTTTTTTTGTGGAAGGCTGCATCCGAAAACTTAGGCAGCTGACTTGTTGCCTTGCTGCCTCATCAGGTAATGACTTTGCAGGCAGCGTCTGCGTACGAAGGCACCTCACGCAACCTCATGAGATTTCAGACAGACTTCTGAGGCAGCATAACGGTTTAATGATCTAGAGCGGGGGTCGGCAATTAAGTTTGGCATCGGGCCAAAAAAAGATTTCGCCACTAGATGGCGGGCCAGAACATAGTCAAAGGAGACTTGAATAAGCCCATTAATGGCATGTTTCAGTCATGCTCTTAACGAACTGTTTTATTTCCTCTTTCCATACTGTGAATAATAAATGAGTATCATTTTAATTTGCTTGTTACACAATGGAGCCTAACTTATTGTAATAATTATTTGATGTAGCCTACTGTTACACTCAGAATTATTCCATGGCATCCTCACGTCCTAAACTGCATTTTTTTTTTTTAATTGTTTGCGTGCTGTAGGTACACTATTACATCGTGTGCAGAGTGATGTTAACATTTAAGCTAGCTGGTGAGAGAAAATGACACTATCAAAGAGTCTAAAGAGGAGAGTTGACAGCGAAAATAGGGCATACAAAGAAGAATGGAAAGACAAATTTGCGTTCATCCTACATGGTTTTGTGAATGCAAAGCCGGTGTCATCTGCAACGAAGTTGTCGCTGTTTGCAAAGAATATAATATTAGGGGCCGTTCACATGTCGCGTCCAAAGCGCTTGCGCTCCCGTGGCGTCTGTCGTTGCTGTGCAACCATGATCCGCGCTCTCAAGGCAGATCTATTTCAGAACTAGCCGCTATCAAAATATTCTAACTGCGGGCGCGGGACAGATATATTTGCTGGCGGCTGGGCCGCCTATTGCCGACCACTGATCTAGAGCAATAACTAAGCAAATATTTAATTATAACAATAGTTATTTCTCTCTAGAAATGACATCAAAAGTGGAAAACATTGGTCAAAAATGTACATTTACACACAAACTGACCACCAACCACAACTTTCAGATACCATCTTTTTTTCATTTTTTTTTTTTTCTGCCTTCAA